>CADEHL010001077.1:4182348-4194848 GCA_902827135.1 Harpagifer antarcticus
AATATCAATGTCAGATCCCAAAACAAGTAGTCAACAAGACAGTAAAATAAAATTACACAAAGAAAAAAGCAATACAAAAATAAAAAAAAAAATAAAATAAATAAAAAAAAATAAAAAAATAAAAAAAAAATTAAAAAAATAAAAAAATAAATAAAATAAATAAATAAATAAACATGTAAAGGGATTACATACAATGGAAACTGCATTCTCTGTTCACAGCTACATGAAAATTGCAAGCATGTAATGGTCTGCAATGACTAAATCCCTCGTTTAAAACGTTTCAAACCCATTATATGAGCTTGGAATATTTGCTAGTCAACTCCAAGTATGATCAATTGTGTTAATTTAAAATGTCTCTTTACTCTCTGTTCTTTTCTGCTTGTATTTTCTCACCACATTTCCCCAAGTCCCCTTTACTAAGATTCAGGCATTGCAACCAGTGGCGGCGCTAGGGGGTGGCTACTTGGGCTCAAGCCCCGGAGTTTTCTGAAAAGTCCTTCCCTGCCCAGAAGAAGAAGTGATCCTTCCTAGTGCCTGACGACTTTTAAGATAATGACTATAAAGTTATGGATATTAGAAGTTATTTTCATCGAAGCAGGCGCCACAAGCTGCAGCAGCAGCAGTATCAGCAGCTGACAACAATATCACCAGCAGTGAAGAAATGGATGACGTTTCAGGTTTGTGAATCTTATTTGAAATGTTACTTTGCTGGTTTTCTAACGTTAAGTGAATAACAGGCTAATGGTGATATCTGCACTCTGGGACGTAACGTTAATGTTATAGCTGGTAACAGAAGTAAACACACTAAGTATGCCCTTATATGTTAGTGTATGTATACAGAACATGACTCAAAATTATGTAACGTTAACCCTTCATACCTCAGTCTACTTTTAAGACACTAAAATAAGTAGTAGTAGTAGTAGTAGTAGTAGTAGTAGTAGTAGTAGTAGTAGTCTGCTCTGCCCTTTGTGCACTTTAATCTTACCAACACTCAGAAACTGTTCATATTTCATGAGCAGTTCTGCAGATGTAAGGATATGGAGTTGAAGCACAAAGCCTGACAGAATCCTGCTGGATCTCACTCAGCCTTATACGTCCACACTCACAACACAATTTGTTTAATTGTGGGTGTGTTGATAAAGTAAAAAATGCAGGGCCCATAACAAGGTGTCCGAATCATCATGTTAAGAATACACACATCATGTATGTATTCACTGAAATATAACTGCTTTATTGTTCTCGTTTGCATTTGGAGCATTTCGTGCTGTAAAGCAGCCTTTTCTCAGTAAATCAATGCAGTTTTTACGCATGTTATGTGAATGTGTTCCTGCTTTTCTGCTGTTTGAGCTCTTCTTCCTATCCTGACTTGTCGTCTCATGTTATCTCATTATCTCCTCAGTCAGTCCATCAGCTTCTCTCCATCACTCAGTAGACCACCAGCTTCCAAGTCAACACCATTAGATCCTGAGTCCCTGTCCTCCTTTCTGTCTGTCACAATCTTATCATGATCATGTTAATCAGTGTTTGCATGTCCTAACAATTTGTATTCTCCATCGCGCGTGTCTCCGTGGTATAATGCTTTGTGAAGCCATGACCAGAGTTCAACTACAAATGTTACACAGCTGATGTACAAGATTAGCAAGATTAGCCTAAATCGCGCACTTAAACACATCCAACTAAACGTCTTTCAACGGGATAATCAACAAACATATAATACCACTTTTGGGGGTTTAAAGCGTTAAGCAATCACCATAGGTTAAAAGCTAACGTTAGGCTCTAAACAAGGAACTACATTACATTATTACATTTCATTTTATCCAAAGCGACTTACAATTACAGGGACATTCTCCCTGGAGTAACTAAGGACTAAGTGCCTTACTCAAGGGCACACTAGTGGTGGTGGACCTGGCGGGATTTGAACTCACAACCTTCCGATCTTCAGCCCACCTCACTATCCATTAGACCAACACTATCCCCTACTACATCACGGTCAGATGACTTTGCATCACCACCGCTAAGCTAAAGGCGGCTAATGCTTAGCCTGATGATGTTTAGCAGTCTCATTAGCCACTTGTTAGCATCCAGCGTTTTTAAGACACGTAGAAGCTTCAGAAATTCACGAGTGGGGTATTTACTGACTTTTTTCCCCCTGTAAAACAACGACTGTGTTAAGTTATTTCAGGCGTCTAACCAGGGCTCGACATTATAATTGGCCCGCTGGCCCGGAAGCACTATTTATACACCCCGGGCCAGCATAACGTACTTTCCACTTGCCCGCTCGGGCCACTACATATATTGTTTAAAAAAATGTTTCCTGTGGTATTGGTATTTTGACAAGCAATTTTGTTAAATTGTTTCGTTTATTAACGCTACAAACACATAGCGTTTCGTGAGTCGCTTGTCGTTGTTGGGTGAAAAGCAAACAGCTGTTTGCTGCGGAGCGGAGCGCAGCGCGAGCAGGCTCCCGTGAGCGCGCTCCTTCACGACAGACTATCGCGCCACCTAACCATTCGCCACAATGTTTTTAATACCAGCGGTAGCCGGCCAAGCGCCGAGCAAAAAAAACTATTTTGAAATAAAAGAAAGTCACCGGAGGAGTTAAAGGAGAGTGACAGGGAGCAGGAGAAGAAGAGAGAGAGAAAGTTTCAGTCCAGCAGCTTGATCGATGGAGTTGGCTTCTAGTGGTGCAGTGACACGTCCTAAAACCCTTTTATAATCTATCGATTAGATTTATGATTAGAAAATTATAAAAGTAGGGTAGACATGTGGAGATTATCCGGCAGAACAAAACGTGCATTTATCAAACAGGTTTGTTTTCCACAGACCTTATTTCCAGCTATTTTCCAAAACCCTGTGGAGAAATCCCATTACTTTTTGTCGAGGGAACCAGCAGCTTACTTCCTGGTTTAGGACGCGTCACTGGCTGCACCTCTCAATATGATGCCAATATAAACAAGGTCTTCTGTCGGCTCTGTACATTAATGCTGACCTATGCTGACAAGCAAGTGAAGAGTAGACAATATAAGGTATTGGCTCTAGGGAAATGTCCCAGCAGTTTAGGATAATGAAGGATCTAATCTAATCTCTAGCCATTACATTTCTAACTCCTAATGACAGGAAGGCAGAAAGTGCATTATACAATAATAATACTCATAATAGCAGACATTTTTTAACAAAGACCACAATAACATTATTTTAATAAACCAATATGAACAATTGAGGATATGAGGAAAACTGATTGTTCAAATGTTGTAGTACAAGTAGTAAGTGCATAAATTACTATAGCAACAAATGTGTTAATTTTCTTCATTATTAGTCGATATTTTTTTTTGGACGAATGCTCCGGGCCAGTGGTTACAATGGTGGGGCCAGTGACAATACAATTCCACCGGCCCGGAGGGCCAGTGGCTTTTTACCCTTACTGTCTACCCTGCATCTAACCCACAAAAAAACGTTCCAAAAAATGTGATGTGGGAACCAGAAGTGAAAATGCTAAGTCATTTCCTGGTTTTAGGATCATTCCTGCACCACTCTATCCCGCCACAGTATACACTGTTATAACATAGTAAAATAATCCAAAATATCTCCAGTTAAATTGTTATCAAAGCCAACTTTAGCATCAGGTGTTTAAACTTCCACACCGACACAGGTTTATTTCCTTCTTTCTACCAGATGCTCTCACTTCAATTTTGCACCGGCTGCGGCCTCGTGCTGTGTGATTGGTCATTTCAAGCAGAGCACTGTGAAAATACCCCTCGACAACAAATTGATTTTTTTCCCACCTTCCTCACCCTCTCACTTCACTGACTCCTGGTCCCATTGAGAGCAGTGTGAGGCAGTTCAGTCCCCTGTGAAGGATAACAAAGCCTATCCAAAGACTTCAGTAAACTCGGCCTCTGAAAAGCTTTTACCCCCTTCAGGCTGCAACGCTCCGGGTTTGTTTGGACCGGGACAAAAGCCAGAGTGTTTACAGCCAGCTGCGTGTTTGTACCAGATGACAGGTTGTTGTTATTGTATGTAGGCCTACCCTATTTTGGAATGTGTTTCCATGTAAATGTGTTGGAGAATGTGCATTGTTCTTGCTGTGTTCGTGTGTGTGTGTGTGTGTGTGTGTATGTGTGTGTGTGTGTGTGTGTGTGTGTGGGTGTGTGTGGTGTGTGTGTGTGTGTGTGTGTGTGCGTGTGTGGTGTGTGTGGTCACTGCATGCCAGACAGAGGATGGATGTCCTTGTCAGCACTGATAGGCAGAGCCATGTCGACTTGTCAGGTAGGCAGTGAAGTGTGTGTGTGGGTGTGTGTGCGTGTGTGTGTGTGTGTTTGTGTGTGTGTGTGTGTGTGTGTGCGTGGCCTAGCATTACTATACTTGTGGGGACCGAAATCTGTTTACACAGTCACGTGTGGGGACTCGCCTCCCTTATGGGGACAAATTGGAGGTCCCCATGAGGGGAATCATTAATTTTAGGGTGAAGACTTGGTTAGGTTTAGGGTTAGGGTTAGGGTAACGTTAAGGGTAAGGTTAAGGGTTAGGGTTAGGGTTAGGGTTAGGCATGTGTTGGTTATGGTTAAGGTTAGGATAAGTCTCCAGGAAATACATGTAAGTCAATGTAATGTCCCCTGAAGTGATGTATACATGGTATGTGTGTGTGGTGTGTGTGTGTGTGTGTGTGTGTGTGTGTGTGTGTGTGTGTGTGTGTGTGGTGTGTGTGGTGTGTGTGTGTGTGTGGTATCACGCCATGTCTGCAAAGCAATGTCACGCCACGAGGATCGACAGGGTGGCAGCCTGTGTCATCAAAAGTTATGAGGGCACCCCCCCTTTTCTCCATCCTCTCCTGAGCAGAGTAGTCGTGGAAGGTCACTAAGTACATTAACTCAAGTACTGAACTTCAGTAATATCTTGAGGTGCTTGTACTTTACTTGAGTATTTCTAATTGTTGCTACTTTGTACTTCCATCCACTACAATTCAGAGGAAAATCTTATACTTTTACTCCACTGCATTTATTTAATACCTTTAGTTACTTTACAGATTTGGATTAATGACGTTAAATATAGTCAACTCTTAGATCAGACTTCATTTACAGATGGAGTAAATTCACAAGCTACCCTGCAGTATACAAAGTCATTAAAGATAATATTTCTTCCTGAAACTTTCTGAATCTCTTAACAAAGAGGGGACACATATTTATGTATAAAAGACATGACAAGTGGATTTTGCATAATAGGTGACCTTTAAGTACAAGATATGAGTACTTTTTCCACCTCAGACAATATGTCTCTCCCTCCCTCCCTGTCTTCCTGTGAAATGGGAATGAAATGTGTCACAAACGTGTCAGATTCAGCCTTTTCCTGGCCTCAAGTGAGAAACAGGACTTGTTTCTGTAAAAGAACCATAGCCTAACCCTCAGTTTTTTAAGCAGGTTATTTACATGAAGTTTAAAAGATAGACAATCATCAAGCCAGATACCAAGGTATTTGTAACGGCAACAACTTCAAGTTTTGTTCCTTGCGTAGTCACAATATCTGATACAGGCTCTGGTGTCTTTTTTGCTTTTGAAAAGAGCATTACCTTGATTTTATCCACATTTAAAAGACGCTTTAATTCAGAGAGCTGAGTCTGAATAGTGTTAAAAACAGCCTGTAATTTAACAACAGCCTCTTTAATGGAGGGACCTGCACAATACATCACAGTATCATCCGCATAAAAATGTAAAGTAGCTTCATCCACATTATCACCTACGCTGTTAATATATATGGAGAATAAAAGTGGTCCTAAAACAGAACCTTGAGGAACACCATTAGAAATGTTTAACCACTCAGAAGACAGTCCATCAAAATGAACACATTGGGACCTTTCAGAGAGGTAGTTCACAAACCACCCCACTGCATTGCTGGATATGCCAATACTGAGTAGCCTCTGCTTTAAAATGCGATTTCTCATTCTGCTACGTCTCACTGTCTGACAAGAGAGAATGCAACAATGGGCACACTCAGGACTGTGGACTGTGGAGGGTGTCACACAAGGCAGGAAGATAATGAGAATGGATGGTAGCAAACTGTCAGCATCCACCTATTAGACAGAGAAAAGAGAATGATATATACCAGTCAGGTGACAATGGCTGACAAGTATCTGTACAGTGTTTTGTTTCTATCATCCATCTTGTTTCTGAACATCTGTGAGTCTCCTTTATTTATGTATGGAGTGGAAGAAACACTGTTGGATCTTTTTTAACAACATGTGTTGCGTATATGCCCACTTGTTGGAGCTGCTGCATTGTACTCATTGGTTATGTGTGTCATTATTAGCCTGTTGAGACTGGATATGCTGCAGCAGAGTGCCAACAGGCTCACTGCCACCAGTCTGCTGGTACACACACAGAATAAGCCAGACACAAGGGATTGTGAATGTTTACAAACTGTAGGAAATATTCAGCAGATGTATGCGTCAGTGGCTCCACTGTGGTTACTAATGTCGACGCAATTAAGGGTTTGTTTCAATCATGTATTCATCTATTAAGTTTTACTCAAAGACAATACTGACACATTTCGAGTTGTGTCAGTTGTCAAGCCCAATCTTTTATTTTTATTTAGTCAATTTATTGAACATGGCAGAAACAAAACATGCAATAATAATAATGTTTTTCTTATAATAATAATTATTACAAAGAGAAAGAAAAAAAGAAAACGTTCTCAAATAGTCTCTGTCATGTTCAACAGGGGCAAGAAGAAGCATACAAAAACTTCTCTTATAAAAGAAAGGCTACATCCGAAAAAACGAATTAATCATTTGATTAAAAAATCTCATTTAATAGTTAGTTTCAATAGTATCAAATAGAAAAGAAAACATCATTTCAAAGGATTCAAGCTTACAAGGCTACAAATATTTTGTATGATTAACACCAAGGATATCCAATTTAGAATATCTGTCATTTTTATTTGAACAAGATAAAGAACAGTGAGGCTATTGGAAAATAGAAATGTTGACCTGAGAAAAGCACTGGATGAAAGTCAAGGAAACCTCTGGAACACAAACCGCTGCAGTCAAAATAGTAAAATACAGCCAAGTCATTTAGATGTATTATCTGGGAACCATGAATATTTGCACCAACATTTGTGCTTATTGTTATAAGAAATGTAGAGATATTTTACAAGATCCTGCTGATGGCACTAGAGGTAAAGTCAGGGATCCCAAGTTCAGTTTGGGTTCATCCTCTGGGGACCATGCATGGTTGGTTCAAATGTTAGGACCACCTATCCAACAGTGGTTGAGATATTTTGGTTTGTACCAAAATGTTGGACCAACGGCAATGAAAAGCTATAAGCATGTTTAAAATATATATTTTGTAATATTATTTACTTTAATTTGTATGTTAATTGACGAGTTAATACACTTTTTATTTCAGCTCTGCTTAATAAATATGTGATTTTTATCGATATTGATGGTCTTTGTTCAAATGTATTATTTAAAACTATTCATCTCTCAACTATCTATGTATGTTTTAATTGGTATGATGCAGTACAATTAAATGTCACATAAGTTGTTATTGAAATTCTCAAATTCAAAGGTTTATTGTCATATAATATCCTCAACTGAGGCGTAATGAATGAAAACACTTGGGCCACAAGTTCCTCAACTATGCATTACAAGACATAAAACACATTTGAAAAACAATAAAAATAGTGCGAGCTCAGGCATTAACTACAAACATGGATTTTTAATTAGGTTGGAAATGTGATCGGATAAATGATGAATCCATAAGTTAAAGCAGAGATGGACACTGCACACAACAGCAGTGTTATGTTCCCCACATAAAGAATTTAGTGTTCATAGTAAAAGTCTAGGCGTGCAGATTCTCGTAATACTTCAGCCACATTATCCACTGAGGGGTAGTCATCACTTTCAGGTTCAGCTCCACACCTACACTGCTGAAAAACATTATCTGCTTTTTTGTGTTAATCTTTCAAGTCTTCCAAGGTCGGCACATTTGGCAGAATAACTGCGGAGGTCCCTGACAGAGTGGGTACACAGCGATCAACATTCTGGCCTCGTGTAGGCTTCGGCCTCACAAATCATTAAGAGGTGTATTCAACTAAAAAGCTTGGACGGTATGTACCCATCTGGATTAAAGCACCGCTATTACGGCACTCCACTCCTCTGTCCTTTCTACATACACGGATGATTTCTCTCTGAGCACATCTCTGTGTGCTCTTCAAACAATTAGCCAGAGCACGGTGCTTTGCAGTGATTTAAGAACAGCTAAGAGGCAAACAGCAGACCCCAAGCTGCTTTTCTAATCATTTCATGTTTATGCTCTCACATGCTATAGAGTTCTTAAGGAGCATTTGTAAAGCTGAGCAACACGAATATGAAAATATGGAGTATTCTTTTTTTAAGGAGACAATATCAATTTGTGCTATGATTGTGTTTCTGCCATTTAGGGATAGTTTGGAGCTTTAAGGTATTCAGAGAATACCCTCGAACACTCAGATAAACAAACAAAAATCGATTCAATTATATAAATAAAATGTAATAAAATGAAAAATGAGAATCGTATTTGTGTTGTTGATCTGTAATATTACAGTGTTACGTTGATTTGTTTGTCCTTCTCGGACCATGCTCTACGCATTTCAGTGGTTTTGTGTTAGAAAAGAAAGCAACCAATCAGATCTTGTTCTGGGTCTCTGGGTAGAATATCCTTCAACAAGGTATTCTACATCCTTAATAGAATGCCCTGGCCGTTGCACTGAATGAGAGCATACGTTTGGACTGACAGTTTGATCAACCAATCATATATTGATTTGTAGCCAATGGGCGTATTCTTTCAGAGTTCCCCTCGGTTCCAGGGTGCTCTAGAAGGCCCGCTAGTTAACTGGCTCGAGACAGAGGATCTAGATGAATGCGACGAAGCATTCATGTCGTTTTATTGTTTTTAACGTTGAAATGACGAGTGCAACAGGTGAACATGAAGTTGTTGCGGAATTGTTGTGAGTACCCTTTTCAAGACGACAATTCAGTGAAAAGACGGACATTATAATGCCGCGGAGAAGGGTGGGCGGGGGGAATTGTGATAGACACGGTTCGCCACTGATGTCATCACTACTAACATTTACTCGGCTACCAAGAAACAGATGGTAAACCTCTATTTTAATACGATAAATTAACCCAGACCCACTCCTGAGAGAGAGGTCAACGACACCAGAGGTGGAAGAAGTTTACTCCATTAAAAGTAGAAATAACATAGTCTTAAAACACACCATTAAATTAAATATTCTGAATAAAGTAGAGGTACAGAATGTATATCAGCTTACTGTACCAAAAGTCCATACTGTATGCAAAATCGCTTTTTCACAATTATATATTTTTACATATATTATCATTAACATATACAAGTCATGGCATTTTAATACTGCATTGATTACTGGGTAGAATTTAACTGGTCTTTTTTTTTCAGACGATTAATGGACTCGAAGTAAAATAATATGTTGTTGGTAAAACTGTAGCAAGCTTCCCGACATTCAGAGGCTCAGATCTCATTCACGTGTTCATTGTGCAACGAAATGAAAAAGTCCTGCCCTCCTGTGTTATTCTAAAACTCTTGTGACTCAGCGTCTCTCTTTGATTCTCAAACAGTTATGGATCCATTGAGCAGAAGTTATGTGCTCTCAAAGAAATGTACGCCCTCAGATAACGGGAGGAATGTTTGCCGATTGTCCGTGAAAGGAAATGATTTCAAAGAGAGTAGTAATAAAATGATTACTTCACTTTTGTAACAAGTCACGGACGGCGAGGGCAGCCTTGGCTTCATTGAGGTTCTTTGTTTCAATGAAAGCAAAGTATTCAGTCATTTTCCCATCATGCACCTCTTTCTGTGTCATTCTGATCACTTTTAATTTCTGCTTTCCTTCTGTGCCTGTCGCCTTTATGTACATGTGTTACTTTGTTATAGGGATTGTATTCACTGTGCAAGAACACTGTGTGTGTGTGTGTGTGTTGGTGTGTGTGTGTGTGTGTGTGTGTGTGTGTGGTGCGTGCGTGTGTGTGTGCGTGTGTGAGCCTGTGTGTGTGTGTATGTGTGTGTGTGAGCCTGTGTGTGAGCCTGTGTGCGTGTGTGGGTGTGTGTGTATGTGTGTGTGTGGGTGTGTGTGAGCCTGTGTGTGAGCCTGTGTGTGTGTGTATGTGTGTGTGGGTGTGTGTGTGTTCGTGGTGCGTGTGTGTGAGCCTGTGTGTGTGTGCGTGCGACGTGCGTGGTGTGTGTGCCTGTGTGTGAGCTTGTGTGTGAGCGTGTGTGTGTGAGCCTGTGTGTGCGTGCAACGTGCGTGTGTGTGTGTGAGCCTGTGTGTGAGCTTGTGTGTGAGCGTGTGTGTGCGTGCGTGTGTGTGTGTGTGAGCCTGTGTGTGAGCCTGTGTGTGTGTATGTGTGTGTGTGTGTGTATACATGCAAAGTCATGCATGAAACGTGGCGAGACAGAGTAATGTATTCTGTCCTACCGGATCACACTGGTACAGGCGTAGATGTGACAGCATGTGTGTGTGGGCGTGTGTGTGTGTGTGTTTGTGTGTGTGTAAGACAGCAGGTGTGATGACATCATACCAAAGTTGTGCTAGAAGTCCACTCTCAGACTCATACTCTCTACATCCCGCTCCGTCTGGCTCCCTCGCCCTCCCACTCACATTGTCTCACCAACTGTTGTTTATTTCCTGTTTGCATCTTTCGTTCGACGTACGATGCCGACTCAAACTCAAGGAAGAACTCGTCAGAATTGTTTTCATACTGATTACAACAGCTTCAAACAAATGTCTAATAGTATAAACAAGAGACTGTCTTATAATGGGATCACAACAACCAAGTGGGGAGTATCAAGTGGTGCAACTTTTATCCACTGACAAGGATTTTGACTTTAATCTCAGAACTAAACAAATCATGTTTGGTTGGATCTCCAAAAAATAATGAACACGTGGCTCTGATCCTCTTCTGTACATCCGTCCATGGTCATCTGAAGATGTTCTTGTCGACTGTAGTAGACACTCAGACGGAGCAACTGTTTATGAATTACCCCAAATGTTTGACTTCATCAAGATTGTATTTAACAATCGAGCAAAAGCAGCATACGAAATGTACATTTAAAAATAACAACCTAGCAAACACTCTTCCAAGCCCTCTCTTTGGGTGTTTCTCAATGTCGAGGAAGGCTGCTCCAGAGCCACTATTTCAAGCATCGAGTGCCGCCGAAGGACTGTTCCAATGTCCAGCATACTTGGAATTCACAGAGGCCGGCGTATTAATTTCGAGGCTGCACATGTCTAGACTCCGCAGTCTTAAAATCCCCACAATGCTTTGCGCACAGACCAATTTCCAAATCTCTGGCGGAAATCGCGCTCCATTTAAGGCGGGGCCTCGCATATGACGCACACCTGTTAGCCTGTTCCACCACTCTTTGTTTTCCGAGGCTAGGAAGGATTCTTGCCTCGCTTCTGAAGCAAGTGACTCGGAGGTACATGTGCTACCAAGCAAGCGTCCTCGACATCTCTCTTTCTGTGTTGTGTAACAGTTGATCTCTTCCCTCCACACTGACAGACGGACACGGTTCCAACCCAAAATAGAGCTGCTCTCATCCCACTCCTATTCACAGATCGGTGTCTGGAGCCAACAGGATCTCACACACACTGACATGCACACACACACACACACACACACACACACTACCCCAACACACACCACACACCACACACACACTGACATGCACACACACATGTGAAAGCATACATTTACACACACATTCATCTACAGTTTAAGAGTCAGCCCATGTAGAAACAACACAACAGAAAACACTTAATTTAGCCTTTATTTTCACCTTAATATTTCTCTTAATGTCCCTTACATTTATCTCCATCTCTAACCCTGCTAATATCGTATAATTATGCCACTGATTATGCACACATTTCGTACGTAGGCCTTTATTTGTGCAAGCATCTAAAAACCTGATCCGTGTCCAGAGAGTTTCTTGGCTGAGAACAGTTGGAGTGGAGAAGGAAACACGGTAAGAAGCTTCAGGGAAATGCAGATGAGTAGAAATTGAGTTTGACTCATATACGTTGTTTGGAGTTATGACCAACAACACCATATGGTCAGGATGCAGAAAGTAGCATTTCTGTGTTATGTACACTACACAAGAAAAGTTATTATAGAATGTCCTTGTATGGCTCTTTCATCAAATAACAATAATTCTACATAATTTGTGTTGTTAAAAATGCAGATAAGTACTTTTTTTCATGCCCACAGTAAAAAAAAAAATTAGGTAACACTTTATATTAAGGTACACAAATCAACTAGTTGTTCATTAACATGCATATAGCAGTATATTGGCTGTTTATTAGTCAGTATAAAACACGTATTAATGCCTTATTCTACATGACCATATTCTTCAACTAATAGGCCATTAGTTGAGAGTTTTTCCTCAATAACCCTCTAATTAGTGGTTATTCATTGCAAGTAAGGACGTTGTTGT
>CADEHL010001077.1:4197348-4402348 GCA_902827135.1 Harpagifer antarcticus
ACAGTCACAGTGTGGGGACTCACCTCCCTTATGGGGACAACATGGAGGTCCCCATGAGGTGAGTGTGTGTGTGTGATATGCAATTGTTAAATGTTTGTGCTGCATCAAAAGCACAGTGAGAGATGTCTCGATATCACTTGGTAACTTTGCAGCAAACACAATTTACAACATGTTATTAATATGCAAACAAGTTATATAGAGTGTAAAAAAGAACAATTAACTAAATTGCATCGGCTTTATTGTACGCACACTGTAGTGCTGTGAAACTATTTCATCTGCAATAAACATTACGCTGGTGCTCAGAGGACGTGCTGGTTGTGGGGAAACAATTAACAAAAGTTGTCCCCATTGATCAAGATGTTTTCACCGTCACATAATGTTATGCTTTTAGTGTTAAAGAGGAAACTGGTTTTTCCAAGTGAACCATTAGGGCTGGCATTTTTTTAAGTGCATCCAACTTATTTTTTTCTTTGCATAGAAAATTGTCTTTGCTGCTTTTTTTAATTGTCTAAATGCAAAATATAGAACCTTTAACTTCTCCCCACTTCACATAGCAATAGATCAGGGAAGAAGCTGCTCAATAAACCCTAACAAAAAGGCTTAGTCTTGAGAGGAAGACATGACAAAAAGCTACACTAGAAAAACTGAAATGTTGACTTTAATTAAATGTATACTGTCAACAGATTTCACACAACTGTATTAGGTTAGTCGAAAGCAACTAACCGTTAGTAGAAAGTAACTAACCTAATACAGTTGTGTGAAATCTGTTGACAGTATAAATGTAATTGAAGTCAACCTTTCCGTTTTTCAGTGTGGATCATATCTTGAAAACATCACTAGCGTTGTAGATCCACAAAAAACAGACTTAACCATTGAGTTAAATCCTAAAATCCACAAAGAACATCAACAATCATGAAGTTTCCTGGTTGGAAAAAAAAAACCATGAGTGAATTAATGTTTTAAAGATTGCACAATTAGTTAAAGTCACTTAAAAAGTCTTGAAATCGCCAGTCAACAGCTGCCGGCTTGCTGATTTGATTCAGGTGTTTTTGAGTTGAAGGCGATTAACAACCGTTTCTATTGTTTATTTATGTTGTTTCTTTTGCCACCTGTTGAGGAGTTAAACAAAACACCTAGCGAGAAACAGATGATCTACTCGGCTCAGGTCCAATTTAAAGTGGTCATTAACTTGACTTTGTCGCCGCCAGTGTTTAGTGTAAGCACAACTAATAGGGATATTGATTATTCCTCCTGACCCGTCCCAGCCACAAAACAGCCATTGTGTACTGTAATAAACACAACAGGCATTCATGCAGTGGATGTCTGCATGCACTTAAAAGAGATTTCCATGCTCCTAGATGGGAAGATTAATGTAGATAGGTGCAGAACATGAAAACATGATTTACTGCACTGGGATCTGACAAAGTAGAGGTATGTAAACTAATCGTTTTCCATTCCTTTGTGACAACCGTGCTTCGCTGGGTTTCACAAACTGTCAGTCAAACATGGGAAATGACTTCCAATCCCACATCATCTCCGTCATCTGGCTCTGTTGGCCCTGTGTTCTGCGTGGCAGCAACATCAAATCACAATGAGACTAATGTTTGTATTTAAAACATGCTCTGGTAATGGGATAAAGCAACACATCCTCACTCCCAGGTCGGCCTATGTTGACGTTATGTCAAGGTCCCCTGTGTCGGCTTTTTCCAACGCAAGGGGGTCGGCCCTTAGCGTACATTTTCAACTTTCCGGGATGTCCATAGGCAGTGGCGGCCGGACCATAGGGGCGCTAGGGACGCCGCCCACCCTCTTCCCACATGTGTGATTGTCATTATAAATTAAAATAAATAAAAAATATATTTAAAAAAATATATTTTTATTTTTAATGAGGTAAATATTATATAGTTGGTATCAGTAAAATGTATAATCTACAATAAAATCGGGTTTAAAATTGTTTTACGATGTCTAAAGTTACTGATAAGTCCATGTTTCCTGCCTGGCCGCAGCGTGTATCATTACCCTCTCTCGTCCGGGCGGTAGAAAGGAGCCCTCAGCCAGAGCAGCAGCAGCCAACAAGCTGACTGTTGCTATCTGTATACTATGCCGCCGAAACATAATTTCAGCCAATCAGCGTCGTCTGATCTGATGCTCAAAGGGCGCCGTGTCAGCGCCCTGGCCTGTGTGTCTGTGAGTTGTTTGGACTCATATCCAAGGTGACGCTACAGTAGTTGTCGAGGATGGCTGCGTCTCGGTGCTAGATTAACATTTACATGCTTATTGTAGTTGTAAGGGCAATGCCTGTAGCACCATGGAGCATGTGTGGGCTGGACCTGTGTTTTACAGGAAAGGAGTGAGCAGAGGGTGGAGTTGTCGATTCTTGTTCAGTTTTCATCTTCCTCACCCTCTCAAACTTTGAGTTGCGCGCGCTGCTAATGAGACGCGCTACCATTGGAAACCAAACAATGGTGTAGCTGTATTAAAGTCCGAGAGGAAACAGTCGTGAGTAAATCTGATTTTGTCAGAAATCGGGAGAATATATGACCCCGGGAGGAAACCGGGGAGAGGGCAATGAAATCGGAGTTTCCTGCGAAAATCGGGGAGGGGTTGGGCAAGTATGACACACAAAACAGCATACACACACACACACACACACACAGCAGCACACACACACACACACACACACACACACACACACAATGTTCGTATTTAGTCTCTGCCTGATTTTGAAATGGGAATTAGATCATTTGAGTGTTGCTCCCCAGGCACCCAGTGTTCTGCAGTTTGTGTGGGCCTACTGTACTGTTGGCACAGTTGTGGAAGATTCATAGCTAACCACACTGAAGATTATGGATTATCTCATATTTTTAAGCGCTTCAATTGTCCTCACCCCCCCTCACACCCTCTAACATCACCAGATAATATTAAGGGGTCATTTCTCAAAAATGTCCGCCTTAGTATGGTTTGGTTCCCTATTTCCATAGCCCCACCAAAATATTTTCCACCAGCCGCCACTGTCCATAGGCTTCTATATAGCTCCCTAAACGTATGTTGTAGACGACTTGAGATTCGCGAGCGAATGCTACCCACAGATCCATTCTCACAGCGTTTATCACTTTGTTCTTACTCAATATCAAGCCACACTTAATAATGTAGGACTTTTGTTGCCGTCAGTTATGGGGAGAGTCGGGGCTCAGAATACATGAAATCTGTATCTGTATTAATGGACGTGCCGTTTTGTGCGATTGCCGTAACATTCTGGGTGGGTTAGAGTTTCCATACTTCAGATTTCCTGATCTGGGCCCTATTTAGAGGTAAAAGTATCTCGTTAGCCCTTTCCAAAGTCCTTCAAAAACTCATGCAGCACAGTGGCATTTGAAAAGGCCTTAAGGGAGGGTTTTGTTACATTTACTTAATCCGTAACCTTTGACATTTAGCGGTACCAATCTGCATCTACTCTCCGAGCTGGTACAAACTCTTCACTATATATAGAAATGTTATTCAATGGGGATAAACCCCTTGAGATGCACCATCTCGTTTTCAAGGCCGGGTCCCGACAATAGGCAACAACTTACAGACATAAAATGACACACAATCATTACAATGTGAGACAGTCGAGCAACTCAGTTTCATCAATATCAGTTATAACAAGTACAGAGCAGTTGAAAGTGAGATAACAATGCATGTTTAAATAACCCAATGATGCAAAAGATCTATAGCAGCAGGTAAGAGTATTCCAGTCTGTTGGGGCTTTGAACATGAACCTCTTCTGTCAATCCGTTTTTTTGCAGAGGGGACAGAGAAATAAATCTGAAACAGAATGTCTAAAACTTGATGAATTGGTGAGTAGGGTACAAAATACTGCTTTAAATAAGGGGGATAGTTTACGATAATGCATTTAAATATCAACTGAAGCCAATGCGTGTGGTCTTCTCACATTTAAAGAAGGCAATTTAAGTTGGTTACGACAACCCTAATTATATTTAAAAACATTTTAGAAGGAACACAAGGATGTTAGGGGTTTAAACGTTGTATGAACAGTGTGAAGGCAGATGTTTTGCATAATTTACATTCTGCCCCGAGCAAGCATTTAGCCGAGTTGATTGCACTGCAGTGGAGCCAGAATTGAGATACTTCATTTGTTGGAGAATTGTGAATTCTAAAAGGACTTCTACTGTGTCCACCTCTTTCTGTCGGCTATAGTAGTCCAGAGCAGAAATGAGAAGTGACATTATGAAAGCAAGAAATGTAAATTTGGAGGATGGTGGGGGGGAGGGGGGGACACTCTTCTCGCCCAAAGGCTGTCAGACACACACTGCCGCATCCATTCAGCGGGATTGACCGAGCAAACAAGTTTTTCATCTCGTGTTTTGTCTCCGTCTTCCGGGAAAACAAATTCAAAGCGAGTAGTTACAGATGCCAACGGCTCGTCCATCACCAGCATTAGGAGTCTCATCATTTCCTCTTCCCCCTCAACACATGCTGTATAAAAACTAAATACAAGCAGCTCATGTACAGGCTTGGGGAGTACAAAACTGACATATGTAATCACAAAATATGGGTAACCCTTACAGATTCCTCTCAATTGAACCGTCTTTCATGTAGTTTTGTTATTTCTCCTTGTGTTACTGCACTGAAACGTTGACTTTAATGCTTTCAACTATCTTAATTATGTGAAATGTGTTGATATAATACATTTAAAGTCAACATTTCAGTGCCGTTTTCTTACTTGTCCTTGATGTACAATAAAGGTGTTACTGTACAAAAGTTGCTCTACTTGCAAACTAACGGGAACTCCTCATGTCCAAAAACCATAAAGGAAATATTATATTTGCCTTAAAAATGTATTACTTTGTGACATTTACAATCCATTATTAAAGGTGGGGTAGGTAATTTTGGAGAAACCAGCTCGAGTGCGCTAGAATTAGAAAATACACAGCCGGAAGAAATCTGCCACTTCCTCACAGAGCCCCCTCCATCCGCACATGACCAATGAGGCACGAGATAAGTTTGTGCCCCGATGGAAGGCTGACAGGCAGGTAGGCCATCCAGTTACTTTAGCCGCTCAGATGATTGGTCGTGCTTTTTACAGTACTACGGCTTCCACAGATTACATTTTTGTATGGACTTTTTGTCAAAGCACTTCAGATATTCATTGCTATCGGGATGTTAAGAGCATTCCATGGAATATAACAAAAAGTGTATCTCGAGCCGGTTTCTCAAACGTACCTACCCCACCTTTAATCGCTTGCCATGAGGACTGTATTGATAATACTCACACAAACAGAGCAACACAGCTGAGTACGTTGCCCTCTGATTATATGCAGTTCTTAAAATCACTGTACATGGTGATTTGAAATACTATATAACTTATGAACTAGATGTCTACTTGTTAAAAGGTATTAAGAACATAGAGAGAGAGAGAGAGAGAGAGAGAGAGAGAGAGAGAGAGAGAGAGAGAGAGAGAGAGAGAGAGAGAGAGAGAGAGAGAAGCCCAAATATTAAACTTGTCTCCATGAAATACAGGAGGAGTAAAACGAGAGCGAGGAGAAGCGGGTGTGTAAAAGGAGGAGGAATCCAAATTGCACTTTTAAGGCTCATATAACCCCTTGCACTATCACTCTCTCTCACACACACACACACACACACACACCACATTGCATGAAGCAAGGCGCTGGCATTGGGGACGTCTTAGTTATGTAATCCAATGTCTTAGTTTGCATAAACACATGTTCAGATGTAAGCGTGCTTTTGTCTGTAAATTCCATCTTCAGATGTGGCTCCAGCTCACCGTTCATGTCTAATGATTTTAAATACCAGCCAAGTGTGAGACAACTAAAGAGCCGCAGCGCCATCTGTGGACGGGGCGCACGCCATGGACAAGCTGCAGAGCAACAAGAGGAGATATAAGGACCCCTCTCGTGTGGACTGGCACTAAACCTGCTCTCCTCTCCCATGATTTGCATAATAGGTTTGTATACATTATGAGCCTATATGCTGCTGGCTATAAAATGGGTTCAATTAATATTCCCCAGCCTCCTTAAAGCTTTAATGACATCTCTGACAGGACTGAGTCTACAAGGAGCAATATATTCAGCCTCTGGTTTAAGGTCACTAATAATAATCCTCTCTATCACACACACACACACACACACACACACACACACACACACACACACACACACACACACACACACACACACACACACAATTCTCTGTCCAGTTGTTCTCTAAATAGTTGTATACAGTACATTCATCCCTATATCTGTATATCTGCCTGTCTATCTACCTAGCCTGTAGACACACTCTCACACACAGACACACCCACCCACACACACCACACACACACACACCACACACACACACACACACACACACACACACACACACACAATCATTACTGAGATTAACCCTGATTGACTCATCCTTAAATCTAACCCTAACCTTTAACCAGGTGTTCACCGTAAAATATAATGATTTATATGGATTTGTCCCCAAAAGGACTGTGTTGCCACAATGTGACTGTCCACAGATGTATGTTAGAAAAATATAAAAGGACACCCACAACAAAGTCACTGATATCTTTGTCCAGAAGGATCGGCTACTGGGCTCTATTTACAAGATAGGGTCAATCCGGGCAATGATTTTTCCTTTGTGTTTATCAAGTAAAGAGTGGAACTGAATTTGCCTAAAGCCCCTGTCACACTGTCGCGAAATTGACACCCGATGGACACACGATAAAGGAAATGTTCAAATTCGGCTGTGATCGTAGCAACATCGGGCCATTCGTGAGGGCATCTTAAGCCATCGTATGACCGCCGGTTGGAGTTTCTCAGGCTCCGGCAGCAACTTCGTGAGCGGCAACTTCGTAAGGCACTCGTGAGGGCATCTTGTCAAGTCGTGTCATCTTCGTGTTATCATCGGTGCATTCGTCCTCACGCTGATCGGGGCGAATGCCCGATGTCACCGATGATAACAAGATGCCCTCACGATGGCCTTACGAACGGCAAAATTGACACAAACATTCAACACGAAAATGAGCCTTCGCAAGGTCCTTCGGCTATTTTTTGGCATGCCAAAGATTATCCCACCGCTCACGAAGTTGCTGCCGGAGCCTGAGAAACTCCACCGGCGGTCATACGAAGGCTTAAGATGCCCTCACGAATGGCCCGATGTTGTTACGATCAGAGCCGAATTTGAACATTTCCTTTATCGTGTATCCATCTGGTTGTTTTATTGCACAACAAAATCATGTAAACATATTATGTAAATAACCCAATTTGTGTTCTGTGAAACTGAAAAGGATATAATATATTATTTTGAAGGCGAGTTGACAGGAAGTTGTTGTTGCTATGGAAACAACAACATGACGGAGAAAACGTAATATCTTCTACATATAAGTCTGAAAACATCAGTACAGTATCATAGTACTGTAACATAATTGTTTTTGTTACTTTCGTTGCAGTTGTATGTCTTAAATGTAATGTAAATGTTGCCTTCGTGTGTGGTTCGGGGCCATCTTCGTGCGAAATTCACAATTCCATATTCGTGTGTCCATCGGGTGTAAACTTCGGGACAGTGTGACCAGGGGCTTTAGTGATTGAATAGTGCCTTAGCATTAGGCTAGTCCTTGTGGACTGAATGGTACATTTAAGATACCTTTGGGTCAATCTGGGTGATGCTGCCAATGCCTTGAATTCACCGCACGTCACTGCTGTGATCGACATCAAATCTAAATCTGTTTCTAACTTTGTTCAAACCTAGATAAATCCTACAATTGAATAAAGAAAACGGTCCGTTTGTCTCCTAGTGTCTTCCTTCTCAACGCTTTGTGTTAAATGACCCTCTGTTACCACACAATAACAGGGAAATACTGTAGCTTCTGAAATAGTTATGGTCATAAAGTCATTACGTCATCGCAAAATCAGTTAATTAAAAATATTCCAGGATCCTTTAATCGTTAAAATAATATGTTTCTGTAAACTTTTAAGCACCATGCAAGTAATGTAGACTGCAACAGAAGCAACACATCGCCGACTGACTGCAGAATGCACTATACACTTGTGAAACGTGTTAAATCTTCACTGCAGAATCATCTGTGTTGGATTTAAGTGACCACATGTTCTCCCTTTTTTCATTTAAAAGATGTCTGTCTTTTCACTCTTTTGTGTCACCCCTCTCCATCTCACTGTCACCTCTCTCTGTGTTGCTCTCACCCACATCTCCCTCTCCATCTCACTCTCACCCACCTCCTGTCTCCAAACCCCAACTCCATTCCTGTCTTCTCATTTCCTGTTTCTTTCTCCCTCTAATCTCCATGCCGACATCATGTATCTCTCCGTCTCATCGCATGCTCCCTGGAGCACTGTCAGCACGCATGAAGTATTTATCAGGGGACAGAACAGGCTGTCTGTGAGCATGTCCGTCAACAAAAGGCATCCCAGTGAACATACATACAAACAGGAACATGGATTAAAACCTGTGCACATTGGTAACTTAATGGAGTTGCTCTTTAAAACTCTCCCCAATTCCAAGTTGTTTTATTCACATGTTTGTATTTAGCTCGATTGCTAATGCTAGCCACTGGTTGACATATATTCAGAAGTCCTCCATTGTTGTATACACTGTGGCTGAGGTTGGGATTTCGGTGTGCCATCACTGAGGTTAAAGCCTTGCTTATACTTGCGTAATGCATTTCAGATCATTCACAAAGAAATGTATTTTAAATGCGTTGCAGTATTCTCCCAAGATCCAAGGAACCTACCAACAAAATGCTCAACGAAGAAGTAAGAAGTGAAAAAACATACCATTCCTCAATGCCAGAGAGAAATTGGAATGACCTGTGATCTTGAATGTCATTTGAGTTTTTCATGGATGTACTTATCGAACTAATCGCAATTATACAATCCAAAGTATCAAATATTTGAAACAGCTAATGTTTAATAATTACATTACATTATTACATTACATTGCATTTGGCTGACGCTTTTATCCAAAGCGACTTACAATAAGTACAATCGACCAGGAAGACACAACCTTGAAGAAAAGGTACATCAGGTTTCATAGAGCCAAACATTTCAAGTGCTACTCAACTGGCTATAGATAAGCCAGTCCTTTATTAGTATATAAGTGCTCTGTTAGCAGTTCATTGTTAGTAATTCTATCGCTCGAAGTGGAGTCGAAAGAGATGAGTTTTCAGTCTGCGCCGGAAGGTGTGTAAGCTATCTGCTGTCCTGATGTCAATGATGATACATGAGACTGAATATCCTGGGTTTGGGTGTTCTTTCTAAAATCCTGACACATATTAAAGAAGTGGTCCAAAGTGTTGGAGTAATTTGATTTTGTCAGTGTTTGTGGCACAACCAAGCTCTATGATAACCGAGCCCATGCAATTTACACGAAATATGCAAAGATGTCATTTTAAGATATAAATGAAAAGCATTCAAGTGAAGCAGATCCAAATGACCATTCATTTTGTTTACCTTGACATACAGTGCACTTCTGCTGAATTCTCAAGGTGTTGGTGTAAGCATAAAAAAAATAGTTGCCAAGGTGGATTTTGGTACATTTATCAATCAACAAACAGACAACCATTAAGACAACAAATAATGTCTTCTGACCCCATTAACCACATCATTCCACTCATGTAAAGCCGTCAATGGATGTCAGGCTGACGATGAGCATCCTGTCGCTCTACTCAGATTGGTGTGTCCTGCACCGTCTTGTCTTTTCCGACGTGCCGACACCTTTATGCCAATCGGCCAAAGGCTGTCGGTCAAATAAATCACTCTGATTGGCTGTTCAGATAGCGAATCAGTGCATGAGAAGCGAAACGGAAATGAGGGACCCAAACAAACTATTAAGAAGGCAAATGTGAGATTTCCTTTAACTCCAGCTCTCGACACAGGTTCGGGAAAGCCCCGTGAGTTTCTCGCTGTAGAGTGAAAATGGAACGCACACGCTATGTGTTGTTTGTTTATATCACGCAGTCTGTTCTTCTTCTCTCGGTGTATCACGCAGTCTGTCTTTCCGGTTGTTGCCTCTTTTGAATGACGAATACACACTACCACCGCCTGCTGGTAAGGAGAGTTATTGCCACTCGCGCATGCGCAGTTCGTTCATGCTTCTTGGCCATCGGCTGAAGTCTTTGTGGTGACGCAAAGACGCAGAGACACGAGGCGACACAACAGTCGTGTTCCGTCTGTGCAGAGATGGGGTCGTTACTAAAAAAAAGTAATATATTACACTACTTCGTTACTCTCTACATAAAGTAATTTGTTACTTTACTCGTTACTTTACTCGCAGGGCCGGCCCGCCCCTCCCTACAGGCAGATCACGCAGACTGCTAAAGTTTCAAATGTTCACTTTAGTTCAGTTTCCATTGTCGCATAAGACTAATCCAGATCCTGAATGTTTTCCTATCTGACCATGGCTGTCCTCTGTCTCCTGCTATCTGTATTTAGCACAGAATATCTCTGCTCACACTGTTGCGTCGGCGTGTTCTCCTGCGTCTTGCCATGTGTCGCACTGGAACACACCGCAAAGACTTCAGCCGAGCACGTACAAACTGCGACAGGCAACAACCGGAAGACAGAGAAGAAGAAAAGACTACGTGATATAAACAAACAACAAATAGCGTGTGCGGTAGCTTCACCTTAGCATGTGTTCTTTGCAGGAGCTTGTTGAGGTTTGACGTGGTGTTTTCAGCTTCTGGCCTGGACACAGTTTCCACCTCACCGTCACATTCCTGTCTATTCTTCGGACGAACTCAAAATAATGGGCATACCTCCACCCCTCGAAAGTTATCGCTGACTCAGCCATGTTTATGCAGCACTGCACGTGGAGATGTGGTCGCGCGCACAGATTACGTAAATATAAACCTGTGGCGGAAACCCCTCTTGTCTGTCAGTGTGATTATGACTGATTTTAGTAAGTAACGAAGTAACGCGTGTCGGGGGAATGTTAGTAACTGTAGTGTGATTACTGAATTATAAAACACTACTCCGTTACCGACAAAAGTAATATTATTACAGTAACGTGTTACACCCAACTCTGCGTCTGTGTCAGTTCTTTGGTGTCAGCTTGGTGTGTCTCTACCAACTGACTCCAGTTGAAGAGGAATAAACTAAATAAACAAAACAAACAATTAAGAGCGGGTAGTGTTTTTTGTGTTGGTTTAATAAGCTTATCTGAGAGATGAATGGTGAGGTGGTCCTCTGCAGTAATGGTCCTCAGCTCTTCCTCTGAAGTGGATCTCAGAACAGTGTTTTTATATTTAAACTAATGCTGTCAAAATTATCGCGTTAACGGCGGTAATTAATTTTTTGAATTAATTGCATTAAAATATTTAACGCATTTAACGCATGTGCAGAATGGCCCGCCCCATACATCCCACCAGTGGGATGTATGGGATGCTGGGGATGCTGGGGTAGGCAACACTCATACCAAGAAATGACTTAGCCCCACCATGAAAAATGATGTTAAAGTAAGCAAAATAAAGTCCGCCAACTCGCGCGGAGTAAATTGCACAGACAGCATTTAGTCAGATTGATTTCAGCCACTTGTCTGGAAATACCGAAGACCAGAAACGGTTTTGAAAACTTTTGTCACGTAGTGATCGTCTTCTCAATAGAACATCTTTGATAATGTCTTCTGGCCAATCAGAATCAAGATAACGGCGTGGTGTTGTTGCAGGAAGTCCCGACGGAGAATACTTTTGCTGTAGTACAGGTAACACACAACTGGTACGCAGGTTATGTGCGTAATCTGAAATGCGTACCGTCACTTGTGTCACAAAGCGCATTTGCGTACGACAGAGTCGGTCTCCGTGTGCACAGACAGGGCTGCTGTTAACGTCGGTCTCTGTACAACGGAATTGTGCCAAAACTACGCCAACCGGCTGCGGAGGGAGACCCCCCCCCCCCCCCCCCCCCTCTTCACTGGAGAACTGCGCTAAAACAGCTGATCACAACGTTCACACTCTGTGGTCACAAAGTACTCCACTAGCCCCCCCCCCCCCCCCTCGTAATGAATTAAGACCCTACGGTTTGATGATTGATAGGTGCTCTCTTTCATTTTGACACACAGACATTTTTTACAATAAACATGTTAAATGGATATATCCGCCTTCTTTCATTCTTCTTTCCCTTCCCACAACAATACATACAGAAATGGCATATTTTGGACATAGTTCGAATGGTGATTAATCATGATTAATTAATTTTTAAACTGTGATTAATCTGATTAAAGATTGTAATCATTTGACAGCCATAATTTAAACACATAATAAAAAAACTCCATCTTCTCCCGCTTGCTGGTGACTTTGTCGGCAGCTTCTTCAGGGAACATCAGCCATGCAGTAACAAAAAAGAGAAATACACAGCCTGACAAAACAACTCAGGGGTTCGAGTTTGAATTTGGATCCTATACTATTGAAGATATTCAATGCCGCAGTTTCAGTAAAGACTTTGAAACTATCTTTCTTCCACTGCTCTGTACTGAACACATTGTATTTCCTGTTCGAGTCTTATCTCCACAGATGCAAACATGCTTTTCTTCCATCATTCTTGCAGGATTGCAGTTTGGTTGTTTTGATTAATGGCATTGTTTGCTGAAATAGTCACGACATATTTGTTTCTTCTTTTCAGAGCAAAAAGGGGGAATTGTAGATGAGTTTCCTGCACGGTACACACACTGCACAGGCTCATTGCACAGAGTGACTCATCCCCTCACTGGTCAGCTACTGTATGAGCATGCCGTAATGTGCTGCAATTATTGATCCGACAAAAGGACCTGACAACCCCAGCGGCTCTGAAACAAAAAAGAAATCGATGCTTATCCTACCCACCGGACCGCACACAGAAACACTCAAACATTTTCACATTAACAACACAGAGCCTTTACCACCTGCTGCGCTTCACACACGCTTTAATACATGCTCAGGCACAGAGGCTCATGATGGTGAAAATGTATATGCTTCTTACAATTACCAATATTTCCGTAAAAGACGATTTTCAGGTTCAATAGTATTTTGTTCCTCTACTGGGACATGTCTCCATGCTTTAATGTTCAAAACGCTCTTTATTTTTCTCATACTGCCTGTGCTGCAGCACCTCTTTTCACCCTCTGTCTGAAACCAGAGCCCAGTCTGCTCTGATTGGTTAGCTGTTAGCCGGCTCTGTTGTGATTGGTCAACTGCTTAGAGATGTCCTGCCCCTTAGCCACAAACTGTGCATTATTTGGGGAAATATGCTCTCCATGGCCTTATCAAGAGTGTTGGGAGAGTTAATTGAAACATGTAATCCGTTACAACTAGTTACCTGTAAAAAATGCAATCAGTATCCGAATCAAAATGAATAGATAAATATGTTTATGTGCTCGATAAACACACGTGGAAAAAGTAATCTGGAGAATTAAGGGCATTATTCATCAAGTTCAATTAAAAATGAAAGAACTTTTCTGCCTCTCAACCCTTTCATAACACTCCTTTGTGTTTACACTTTCAAAAACTAATTTTCTTCCTTTCAGTAAAACACAATTGCTTTGCAAACACTGATAAATTCACCCACTTCAATCACCCCTCCCCCCTCCCCCCTCTTTCCATCATACATTATGTTTCATGCTCTCAAGCACAGCTGAGAATGATGGTGTTATCTTTTGAATAGACCTGCAGTATATGAGTCAACTTCCTGAGGTCTTATCCTCTCTTGAGATTACAAATGTGACAATACACAACCCAAAAACACAGACATGCTCGAGGACATTTGACATACAAACACAGTGTCTGCCCATGTTTGCAGAGTGAACTGTGACATCTAGTGATATAGAATAGAGTAGATGCCCTCTGACATGCCTGCAACAATCTGAACATACACAGAAATATAATGTGAGCATTTGCACGCATGTAGGTTTGTATGAGAGGCCGTCTAGCTCACGACTCATACTTGCAGGGCCGTCCCTGGCCAACATGAGGCCCCACGCAAAGTTAGATGATGAGGCCCCCTGTTTCACGTGCTCCGACGGGGGGTGGGTGCTAGTGGAGCAACGCAGCGGTGAAACCGTGCCGTGCCACACTCAGTTGAGGCACCCTCCGCAAGGTGAGGCCCCACGCAGTCTGCATGATCGGCCTGTAGGGAGGGACGGCCCTGCATACTTGGTCTTACAAACAATATCAGAATCTCACATGTACACCGCCAGACTCTTTCACACACAGCATCATACCGTCTTTAACGTGCTGTCATTCCTTTACTATCATACTATCATACATAAATAACTATTCTCTCTCACACACAGAAACAAAACCTCTTAAACGTACCATCATACGCTCTTACACACACTACCCTCATACATACTACAATTCCTCTCTCACATACACTATCATTCTTTCTCACACACAAAGTTTTCTATCTTGCATACTATAGAGCAGGGTTATTCAAATGGCGGCCCGCGGGTCAATTCCGGCCCCCGGGTGACATTTACTGGCCCTTTGAGTATAATGTTAAAAAGTAAAAAAAAAAAAATTAAAGTTTAATAAAAAAAAAAAAATTCATTTAACATTTTTTTTTTTTGGGCCAGAGTGCCTTTATTCCTGAGAGGGTGTTACATTGAGAGACAGAGGGGAAGACATTGCCTGAAACTTTGGCGGGCTCGGGTTTCGAACCCACCTACTAGCAACTCCTGTCATTTATTGCGTCTCTGTGCACGTCCTCGCGGCTCGAGCTGCCCTTCACTACAAGCTCATGCACCTTCGACGGTTGCGCGCTAATGGTACGATTAATCAAACCTGGTCAGCATAGTTGGATATCAAAATGTCTCTTTCTACATTAAAAAAACGAAAGGTTGACACCGAAAACCGGCAATTCAACAGCGAGTGGAAAGAGAAGTACTTGTGTGTAAATGTCAGTGGGAGGCCCGTGTGTTTAATCTGCAATGAGTGTTTATCGGTGTGTAAAGAGTACAACTTGAGAAGGCATTTTAAGACAGCTCACGCCAACTTTGACGCCACTTTTCCAGCGGGCTCTGATGCTCGCCGCCAGAAGATTTTGGGGCTAACTTCGTGCTCTGACCAAAGACGTAGCTCCCTGTAATCGGGCTTGCACTGACCAAGTGAGAGCTACCGCAGCGTCCCTACGAGTGGCCTGGATATTAGGCAAAAAGAAAAGGCCTTTTAAGGACGCAGAGACAGTCAAAGAGTACAGGACTGTCTCAGAAAATTAGAATATTGTGATAAAGTTCTTTATTTTCTGTAATGCAATTAAAAAAACAAAAATGTCATACATTCTGGATTCATTACAAATCAACTGAAATATTGCAAGCCTTTTATTATTTTAATATTGCTGATTATGGCATACAGCTTAAGAAAACTCAAAAATCCTATTTCAAAAAATTAGAATAGTTCCTCAGACCAAGTAAAAAAAAAAGATTTATAACAGCAAAACACAATCAAACATTTGAAAATGTCCATTAATGCACTCAGTACTTGGTTGGGAATCCTTTGCACGGATTACTGCATCAATGCGGCGTGGCATGGAGGCAATCAGCCTGTGGCATTGCTGAGGTGTTATGGATGCCCAGGATGCTTCAATAGCGGCCTTTAGCTCATTAGCATTGTTGGGTCTGGTGTCTTTCAGCTTCTTCTTCACAATATCCCACATATTCTCTATGGGGTTCAGGTCAGGGGAATTTGCAGGCCAATCGAGGACAGTAATGCCATGGTCAGTACACCAGTTACTGGTGGTTTTGGCGCTGTGGGCAGGTGCCAGATCATGCTGGAAAATGAATTCCTCATCTCCATAGAGCTTTTCAGCAGACGGAAGCATGTAGTGCTCTAAAATCTCTTGGTACACAGCTGCATTTACTCTGGGCTTGATGAAACACAGTGGACCAACACCAGCAGCTGACATGGCTCCCCAAACCATCGCTGACTGTGGGAACTTCACACTGGATTTCAAGCAACTTGGATTTTGCTCCTCTCCAGCCTTTCTCCAGACTCTGGCGCCTTGACTTCCAAATGAAATACAAAACTTGCTTTCGTCTGAAAAGAGGACTTTGGACCACTGTGCAACTGTCCAGTGCTTCTTTTCCTTAGCCCAAGTCAGACGCCTCTTCCGTTGTCTTGAGTTCAGAAGTGGCTTGACCATGGGAATACGGCTATTGTAGCCCATTTCCCGGATACGTCTGTGAACAGTGACTTTTGATACCTGGACTCCAGCTTCAGTCCACTGTCTTTGAAGCTCCCCCAAATTCTGGAAGCGACTCTTCTTCACAATGCTGTTAAGGCTGCGGTCATCTCTCTTGGTTGTGCAGCGTTTCCTGCCACATTTCCCCCTTCCAACAGACTTTTTGTGGATGTGCTTTGAAACTGCACTCTGTGAACAGCTTGCTCTTTGAGAAATTTCTTTTTGTGTCTTACCCTCCTGATGGAGGGTGTCAATGACGGTCCTCTGGACAGCAGTCAGATCAGCAGTCTTCCCCATACTTGTGATTTAGTTTACTGAACCAAGCTGAGTGTTTTTCAAGGCTCAGGAAACCCTTGCAGGTGTTTCGAGTTAATTAGACGATTCAAGTGATTCGTTGAACACCCTACTAGTATACTTTTTCATGATATTCTAATATTTAGAGATAGGATATTTGAGTTTTCTTAACAATATTCTAATTTTCTGAGACAGTCCTGTATGCTTGCATCAATTG
This sequence comes from Harpagifer antarcticus, assembly GCA_902827135.1. Taxonomy (NCBI): domain Eukaryota; kingdom Metazoa; phylum Chordata; class Actinopteri; order Perciformes; family Harpagiferidae; genus Harpagifer; species Harpagifer antarcticus. Next base: position 4,214,035 of record CADEHL010001077.1, read on the forward strand.
AGGAAGTGGTTGCAGATGAGAAAATCAGAAAAAGCATTATTGACTCAATTAAGAAGATTCCGATTTCTGACACGTCAACATCAAGGAGAGTGGAGACCCTTGCATCGGACGTTTTTGAGATTCTCTTGGACAAACTGAGAAAGGCGGAGGTTATGTCGCTAGCTGTTGATGAATCCACTGACAGCAGCGATGTTGCACAGCTGTGCCTCTATGTTAGATTTTTTTATGGTGAGTGCTTTCGGGAGGATCTACTTGGATTATTTCCTTTGGATGGACACACGACCGGTGAGGTGATGTTCCACAAAGTGGTTTCGTTTTTCAAGAAGCACAAGTTGGGATTGGATCGTATTAACAAAGCCTCCTGTGCGCAAAACTGAGTGGTGAGTTAAAAAACACAATGGACTCTGTCATGACGCTTATTAACTTTATTCGTTGTAACTCCAGTTTACAGCACCGCCTTTTCCGCCAGATGTTGTCAGACATGTCAGCTCAATATAATGATTTGCTCATGCACAGTGACATTAGATGGCTAAGCAAAGGAAACGTCTTGAAGCGATGTTGTGAACTTAAGGTTGAGATCATGGCGTTTCTCCGCAATTCAAAACATAAAACAGCCGACGCCTTTCTGTGTCTGATAGAGAATGATGAGTTTTACGCTGCTGTTTGCTTTTTGAGCGACATTTTCCAACATCTGAACCAACTGAATTTGGAGCTGCAGGGCAGAGACAAAATGGTTACACAACTTGTGGAGAGACTCCATGCGGATTTATGTCCAGGCAAAATGCTCCATTTTCCAACACTGCGCACTGCAGGTTTACAAATCACCAATGACTGGATTTATGGACGCATTGAAAACCAACTTTGCCGCGAGGTTTGACTGAAGTGATGAGATTTGTGAAGGACCCTTTCTCTGTGAATGTAGAGGGGGAGTTTGCACTGAAACCAAAGGAGCTGATTGTGACATTAAATGAGGTGTCTTTACAACTCAAACTCATTGACATTCAGTCATCAGATGACCTGCGACAGTAATTTCAGCTGGCAGGTTCTGGAAAGTTCTGGACTCATGAAGTCAGCCACGAGAAATTCCCTCATTCAAGGGGTCTCGCACTTTTTGTCCTCACAATGTTTGGCTCGACTTCCACTCTCACACATGAATGCCATAAAAACTAATAATCGAGCATCCCTCACTGACCAGCATCTGCATCACTGTATGCGTATTGCCATGACAACGTATACTCCCGACTTCCCTGCTCTTGCTAAATCGAAAAAATGCCATTTCTCTCATTAGATGGCACATATCTGCCAAGTTGGTTGCATACTGTATGTCAGTTATCAAATAAGGTTTGAGTTTTAAAAGGCTGTGTGTTGTGGTTTGGTAATTAATACAAGATAATCTTTTGATAATTGTTTTTGATGTGGTATGGCTCACTTGTCTTTATTGTTATTATACCATAATATGCACTGTTGTTTGTGTATGGCCCTAAATTGCTATTTTGTGTGAATTATTAGATAATTTAATCTAAATCTAATGATGTTGATGGTTATATTAGCTTCACATGTACTGAGTTCTGAACTTGCCATTTATAAAGGCCTTGGGGCTATGTTTGATTTAGTTAAACAAAATGTATGCACTCCACTATGCTGTTGTAGTCATTTCATTTCAAACCTTTATTTATGCAGGTGAATCCCATTGATCTCTTTTTCAAGGGTGACCTGCTGTAGTATTTACTGTATCTGAAGCTCTTAATATGATTGCTCATATTTCAAGCCATTTTTTTCCCGGCCCCTTGCTTTGGATCATTTTCATCAACCGGCCCCATTCCAAACTAATTGAATAGCCCTGCTATAGAGTATTATATTGTAGTATGATGATGTCTGTAGTGTTTCTAAGAAGGTACAGTTTGGTATGTAAGTAAGTTTGATTTATGGCCCAGACAAAAGTGTGTGAAAGAGAGTGTGATTGTGCGTGTAAAAGTGTTTAGCAATATGTATAAAGGAGTTTAATGGTGTATGTGTGAGATTCTGATATTGTTTGTAAGACCAAGTATGAGTTGTGAGCTAGACGGCCTCTCATAGGTTTGAATGAACACGCTCAGAGACACTCGAGGGATTGATGCAGCCGGATAATTGTCAGCGGGTTTCGATGAACTTATCTGGGATCATATTGGATTTCTCTCCTTCCCTTATTAAGACAAGGGATTGAAACCAACTCAGATATCAAGGCGAGACAGAAACTCTGATTGTCTCTGCCTCTCATGGAATCTCCTGCTTTTAAGTGATTCCTTTTTCCTTCTGAGAAAAAGGTTTATTACAATCTCCTTTGTACTGTAAACCAAATAATAATGCTATGTATGTCAAGGATGAAACCAGAAGAGATGATTGTACTGGTCTTAATTGTTAATGGAGGTTCTTTGAGTTACCAAACTTATGGCTGGAGAAAGAGTGCTTTTATTCAACAAAATACTGTCTAGGTTTCATCATAAGGATGAGATGGTTCCAGTGCCAGTTCCACAATTAGGTTCCCATTAAATATGATATATTGTGTACATTTGTGTGGTTCATATTTGTATTATGTGCCTCTACTGGGACATATCTTCATGATTTAATGTTCAAAAAGGACACTATAGGTAAGAGGAAAACGCATAAGAAGGGCCTCCAGTTTTTAAATTGTTGGGAGCCTCCTATGACTTCAGCTTTAGAAACGTTGTAGAATTAAATACATTAGATTTTAAACTGTGAATTTGAAAGTGATAAATTCAGCAGCAGCGGAATAAAAATGTGCCACAGTTAATCACAGTCTCAAACCTTTCATGTAGACCAGTGATTCTCAAATGGGGGTACGTGGACCCCTAGGGGTACGTTGGGGGTACTGCAGGGGGTACGTGAGATTTAAAAAAAATAAGTTAAATAGAAAAAAACACAATTTTATATAAAATATTCCTAGAACCTCATAAACATGTCAAATTGGTGTATTGTATTTTATAGTTTTGCATAATATATCATTTTGTTCATTGGTTTGTTAAACAGATATTACTTCAGTTGAAAAACTCCTTTGAAAAATCAGTTTACATTTTTATTTTTTTTTCATGCATAAAATGAAAATATCCTTAGTTTGTTGTAAAGCAGTTAATAAATCACACACTGAGGGAACATCACTATATTCAAATTATTTGTATAGGCTTTTTCGATCAAACATTTTCGGGGTCGGTCAGGGGGCTGAGAAAATGTTTCAAAGGGGGTACATTTCAAAGGGGGTAATTTATTCGCTTTTCTTTTTAATGATTGTAAATGCCATTTTCTTAATGTCTTTCATTTTTTGTAAAGCACTTTGAATTGCCTTGTGTTGAAAAGTGCTATATAAATAAACTTGCCTTGCCTTGCCTTGCCTTACATGACTGAAAAAAGTTTGAGAAGCATTGATGTAGACAATCAGGGCTGTGTGTGTGTGCGTGCGTGTGAGTTTTTGTGTGTGTGTGTGTGTTTGTGTGTGTGTGTGCATGGCCCACAGCCACTAATAATCTTTCTGGTCCCAAATGTCACACGGTCACGAGACTGCAGCGTGATAGGGCAACACCTCCTCTTGTCCTTGTCTCTCAGGCACAGACACACACACTGATTCCACCGGCACGTTAGGAAACTTTGAACGCTGTAATTGAAAACACTGTCACACAGCAGATTCCAGCTTTTCATCTCCCTAATGTCAACACCTCCAATCTTAGAAGTGATGTAATACTACATGCATTTTTACGTGTGGGAAATTGCAAATGACTCAACGTGGACTGTAAATACTCTGGTAGGCTGGAGGCTAGCTTGTGAAAATAAGGTCAGCTCGGCTAAGTCAGTACCTTGGAGTGGGGGATGAGGATGGAGGAAAAATGTCATCCCAAACATACGTTATGCTTAAGCTGGTTCAACATTTAAGGAAATACTTCTTTGTTTTCTTTCAAAGAGTTAGATCGGTGGTGTCCAAACTAAGGTATGGGGGCCAAATGCAGACCATTTTAAATTTCAAATGCAGACCATTTTAAATCGGCCCTCACTCAGTGAATTCAAAATGTATAATGACTTAAGTATAATAAATGTCTGCTTGTCTTATATTGTATTTCTTAAATATATATGTTCAAAGATATTACACAGAATTCATGTGTTATTAAGCCCAATTTTCAAATACATTCAGTCCATTAAAGTTGAAAACATTCTAACAAATCTAAGTTGATGATAACAAATGTACATAACAACCTTGAAATATACCCTTCATATGTCCTCTTATTATAAGTAATCTGAAGCTTCTGTTTTAAGGGATGAGCTGCTAACAAAATAAATGAAACCCTATGGAGAGGTATAAAGTATTTTCAAGTATCAAGAATAATTCACATTGGATTGACTTTTCCAACTTATAACAGAACTTATGAGGTAATTAACCTCGAGTGAATGGCCCAGTCCTTCGTATATATTTCTGTATGTGGCCCTCGGTGAAAAAAGTTGAGTTAGATCAATCAGATATTTGTCTGCTATAGCTAACGCCATTAGCTCGCCCATTATATTAGCCAATGATCTTACATTGCCCTTGATGAGAGGGATGGGACATGGCTTTGTCTGTCTCAATATTTAAGTGGGGATAGTTATTCTGACCTCTATGTCAGCTAGCATCAGCACGAGCTAATGGAGAGGAAACAGACCCAAAACGCAGAGAAAAACAGGTAACCTGGGTCTGTCCAAAGGTAAAAAAACTGTGATCCATTGATCTGCTCAGAGACAGGGGTTACACACACAAGTCAACTATAAGTAATCCCTGACAAGTCCTTCAGGTCTCCAAACTACTTTAAAACTCAGGCCAGAAGCGATACAAGTGAAGACTAGTGAGATCTTCTTCCACCAAAAATGGATGTCCGCAAGAAACTACTTTACGGTTTCAAGTTGTTTAAGTGCAAAGGATGAGAAACCAGTATGGAGGAGAGAATGGTTAAGGAACCCAGAGAGGAGGGTCTTTTCTGATATTTCCCTCTGCCCAGTATCTTGTGCTCTTATTGGCTGTAGGTGGTTGTTGCTGCTGTAGGTCAATGTCTAAGATTTAGTCTAGGATGTGGACTGAATTTAAGTCCATCTCTTACAGTATATCTTTGTTATTTACACATAGGGATCATGTACATTTTCTCATGATCTGGGGCTTTGGTCAAGAACCTCCAACATCTGTCAGCTAATTGAAAATCATATACACCGTGTAGTGGAAACTTGGATGAAAGCTTGATTAACTCATTAGAAATATAGCAAATTCTAACAATGACATGTTGGTGTTTTAAGGTGGAGGGTTGTGTTTCTTAGCCAATTACAATCACTTCCTGGAGTCTCTGCTGGTCGCCTGATAACCTCACACTGACAACAAGACTTGAAATAGTCCGGCACACAAAATAATATTAAACATAATATCCCAATATATAAAGATAACCCGAACGCCTAACTGAATACCAAAACGTTTTCTAAAAGCTTTTCTGTCTCTGCACGACTGAACATTCATAAACAACACACACCAATTTAAAGAATTATAGTGGCACACTGATTGCTGCTTACAATACATTCCCACATAGTTAATGTAATGGTTGCTAGAAAGCTAATGCTTGGTCTAACTCCAGCCGAAACACAGGAGGGACTAATAGCCATAAGAGGTAATTACCAGTAGACAAAATGCCTCCCATGATCAGGATTCCAGCTGCATAAAATTAACAAATATAATGTAAAGGGGCCTAAATAGACCTTTAATGTGCACCAGCCACAACTACAAGAAAGATCGGGGAATTACACGTCAAACTTACTTTAAATGTTAGGCTGATGATTAGTGTAAAGTAAAATAGGAGCAGTGTGATGTGTGGAAAATGGCACATCCGTCTAACACTGCGTGGTCACCACTCAGGATGAAATGGCCGTTGGCAGGCGTACCACCACGCTGTGAATGAGGTTAAATCAGCCAATCATATCGAACCGTACACCACTCATCTCATGGAGCCGCTGACACAGATGGCATTGATTTTTAAAGTGTGCGACACAAACAAGTCATACTCAGCCAAAGCAATTATGACAGCTCCTGTTGTTATAGTATAATGGTAATGTTGCCATGAGACGAGTACTCAAGAGGATTGTTTGTGAGCTTGCACTGAAAAAACTGAAAGGTTGTCTTACATTCACATAAGGCAATACTATTAAGTTGAACCTATTTTGTATTTAAACTTGTTTTTTATTCCTTCTGCTGTTCTTTGTCTCCTCTTTCCCTGTTTCTCTTGACCATGATTGGTTTCCACATCTGTTCATGCTGCTCTTTAGTTCCTTCGGACTTCCAACAGACATTATTTGGGAACCTCCGTAAAAAGAGCATTCCTTCTCTGACATCTACACCTCCACCCAACAAAATACTTGTATCACAGACCCCTGTTACTGGACTCAAAATCAATCCCACTGGCCGCCATAAAACTCCATCACTACGATAGAAACCAGATGAGAGTCGGACACAAAGCCACCAGAACTCAGCTCATCCTATTCAACTTCAAGAGGCAAAGTTTGTAGGAGAAAAGTGAACGACAGGACTGACAATAATCCGCCAATCAATGATAGACAATACACTTGAAAACGACTCTAAACAATCCTTCAGAACAAACCAAATCTATCAAAGTCCAAAATGATTTGCTTTACTGTATCGCACTTACATTTTAATTATTTATTTAACTGAAATTGTGGAAGTATCCAAAAACAGTTCATCTAATTCAGGCTGGATCCTAAAGGGAGCACTCTCCAAGTTAAAATGTCCAACTTTACAGCAGAGATATTCACGTTTACAGCCTGGAACAAAACAATGTATGTCCTCGTGGATACTTTCCCTATTCATGACTGTCAATGTGATGACTCCTTAGACCCAATGTGCATACATCAAACTGGCATACAGCCCATACTCTCCGGTGGATCTGAGTCACAACTCCTGTGATCTATTATGGAGCCTTTGTAAAGAATGACAAGTGGTAATGTGCGATAAAAGTCATACTCATTTCAGGGGTTTTGTTCCTTTGTCTGTTAGAAGGGTTAAATGTTGGATGACTAATGCCTCTAAAGCCCCCAAAGGCAGAAAGGAACCCGAACTAGCTCCACTTATCCCTCAATATCCTACCACGAATCTGACCTTTTAGAAAACCATTTCACAACCTGAACCACATCCGCTCTCACATTCTTCTCATTGTATTGTCCCTGCCATCTTGTTTCTAAAGGTCCTTACACACCAAACTGACACTAAAGAACACGTCCCAATGGAAAGTCGCCTCACATCTCCTCACGTCTCCTGCGTCTTGGCCATGTGTCGCACTGGAACACATCGCAAAGACTTCAGCCGACGGCCAAGTTGCACGTACGAACTGCGCATGCGTGAGTGGCAATAACTCTCCTTACCAGCAGGCGGCGGTAGTGTGTATTCGTCATTCAAAAGAGGCAACAACTGGAAGACAGACTGCGTGATAACCGAGAGAAGAAGAACAGACTGCGTGATATAAACAAACAACAAATAGCGTGTGCGTTCCATTTCCCCTCTACAGCGAGAAGCTCACGGGGCTTTCCCGAACCTGTGTCGAGAGCTGGAGTTAAATGAAATCTCGTTGGGTTCCTCACTTCCGTTTCACTGATTCGCTAAGCTGAACAGCCAATCAGAGTGATTTCTTTGGCCGACGGCCTTTAGCCAACATGTCGAGTCGGCGGCGGAAGGTGTCGGCCGATAAGACACGACGGTGCGGGACACACCAAGACACACCAATCTGAGTATGGCGACACGACGTTCATCGACGGCCCGACATCTATCGACGCCGAAAATCGGCTTGGTGTGTAAGGGACTTTAGTCTAATTCCCCTCCTTTATCCTCGCCTCTGTCCCTGTCCGTTGTTTCACTTTCAGATTTTCCCTTCCACTTTTATTCTTCTAGTGTCATTTCCTCTTCACCTCAGTAATTCATTCTGTACCTACCTTCCTCAGTCTGGCTGTCAAACACCTTTTTCTCTTTCGTTCTAGTGCCTCAAGCACCTCAAGAACTTGTTGAAAAACGGCCCAATTTGACCTTTTTTTGGGGCAAGTGGGAAACCGCTTACTTCGTCACTATGTCTTGCTTCTGTCTCGTTCTTTTAACATCTCCAAGTCTCCTTGTCTTGATCTTGTAGTCATTTTATATCGCACAAGTATGCATTCCCTTGCAAATCTACTATGTGCAAAGCAGAAAGCATTAACTCTACGGATAACACAAAGGTTTCATACTTAAAAAACTATGAAAGACAGCATTTCATGAGCTTTCATCCAAAATGTGTTACTTTCAGAGATTGGGCAAAGTTAACAAAGACAGAAATAAATGACAAGGGTATAGCAGTTTCCACAAAATAAACCCTTTCTTGATTAATGTATTCAATTAAACCATAACTTCTGTGTAAGGGTTTAGCCAAAGATGTCAGTTTGTGTTGAAAAAGATGTGAGGCTTTTGGGGGGTTTCCCTTCCCTTACATCCTCTCTACAAAGACTTTAATTTGTAAAACCAAAATGATCTGAAACATAATTTCATAATTGTGCGGTTGCGTACACCGTGAAAGCCATAAAAGCTGAAAAATTGAGTTTTCCACAGTTGCAAAATGCTGTAACAGAAACTGTAGTATTGGTTTCAGTAAAATAATCTAATTTCTCATCTTGTGCCCACGCAGTAATGCTCCACACTAAACTAAAACTTCTGTTGCTTCCAAACCCTTTTTCTTCTTACATCTTTCTCTCTGCACACACACAGGGTCAGAGCTGAGGAAGACGCTGTGATTTTCCCTTTCATTGCTGTTTACGTGTTGCTCTTTCTTCGGCCCCCCCCCCCCTCTTTCAGGTAGACTTTCAGGTAGACCCTGAAACCTGACCTCTCTGCATTGTAAGAAACACAACTAACATTATGACCTCTATAACATGTTAGTGTGCTAGGTTAACTTTCACACATGAGAGTAAAGTGTCAATGTATAAATGAAACACTGACTTCCTTTCCCTCATTCTTACACTTCCTACCGCCTACTCGCAATTTCCTCTTTCCATCTTCACACATCCCTCTACCCCTCCTTTTTTTTCTTCATCTGTCGAGGTTCCATTTCTGTTTCTACAAAATGTATTTCAACAAAATAACTTATCTTTCTGAAGAGAGACAAGACAAATGTGTTTTCCCTTTGCATTCCCAAAGCTTCTGCATTGCAATAACAGATGTTTCACAGAGGAGGTGTGTGTGTGTGTGTGTGTGTGTGTGTGTGTGTGTGTGTGTGTGTGTGTGTGTGTGTGTGTGTGTGTGTGTGTGTGTGTGTGTGTGTGTGTGTGTGTGTGTGTGTGTGTGTGTGTGTGTGTGTGTGTGTGTGTGTGTGTGTGTGTGTGTGTGTGTGTGTGTGTGTGTGTGTGTGTGTGTGTGTGTTGGCTGGTTTGAAGAGAGGACTAACAAAGTGACTAAGTGCCCAGAGTCTTGTCTCACTAAATATTTGAACGGCAGCAGATCTGTTCCCCTTATGCTCGTTTTGGGGACAGTTTACGAAGGTGACACAACCTTTGTCTGTCTCTTGTGTTTCTACTGTAGTGTTCTTTCACTCTTACCTTGTTACTTCTATGATTTTGTACTTTCAATTATCTTTTAGTAGTTTCTCCGAATATCTCCCCCTCTATCTAATTTAGTAACAGCAGCATTGCGTTATGGATGTGTGAGGCTGTGGCCTGTTGTTAGTTAATTGAATCTTATGTTGGCTTGCTGTGTTTGAGCTTAATCTTAGTTTGTAAAGAAACTGCTTGAATGTAATCATATTTACGTATATTTGAATTGTTGTGTGTTTAGTTCTACTGGTGCTGATGCCTCATGTTGGTTTTTAATAATACCGTCTGTTTCACACTGCCTTTATCCCGGCACAGATTCACACCTTTTAGTTGTGTTTCTGATTTGGACAGTATCATTAGCAAGGCTGCTGGCGGTGTGCTACTATGTTAAGGAGACGTATAAATCAATGAAAGAAATCAAATTGATAATTACGAGAACTGTTTGATGCAGGGCACCGTTCATTTCTATAAAAGTTCCTCGTTGCCTGCATGAAGCCAAAATGGCCTGACTCTCAAGAATAAAAATACCTGGATATCTAGGGATTTACCGGTGATCTTCTGAATCCATTGGGGCCTTAGAGCGTCCACACTTAAGCCTCGGCTCCCAGACACCACATAACGTCCGGTGTTGGCTCTGTGGACCTTCGGTAGTTAGCTTCAGAGTCTGTGTGTGAAATGGTGAGCATCAAGCAGCCACAGCAGTGCTGGGATCTGTCTGGATTTGATATTGGGCTATATACACATTGATGGATTGATCAGAAATCAACACCTGCAGAAGTCTGCCGTCCTCACGCCGCCATTTTCCATTTCCCAAACTCTGAAAAGTGAAAACATCCTCCTGAGAGACGCTGACAGGTCGGTGTTTGTGTGAGTTAACGGCCCACAATGACCATTTTGTGCAGAATAAATAATTGGGCTTCCTCCCTAACAATTTGGATGTCATATATTTTGAATCCTTGTCACAGCTGGATGGCTTGTGTATGGTCGTTTTTAAAAGCACGCCGGCAAATGTTTGTCTGTGTGTGTGTGTGTGTGTGTGTGTGTGTGTGTGTGTGTGTGTGCCTATCATCTTAAAATATAAGGTTTAGTATATCATCTCCATTCTGATGGCACTTTTCCTTCTCTATGGCCTTCACACATGACATATTTGCTGATTGTGTGTGTGTGTGTGTGTGTGTGTGTGTGTGTGTGTGTGTGTGTGTGTGTGTGTGTGTGTGTGTGTGTGTGTGTGTGTGTGTGTGTGTGTGTGTGTGTGTGTGTGTGTGTGTGTGTGTGTGTGTGTGTGTGTGTGTGTGTGTGTGTGTGTGTGTGTGTGTGTGTGTGTGTGTGTGTGTGTGTGTGTGTGTGCTTGCTTGTATGTAATGTTAGTATGTGTGGCCTCGTCAATTTGTGAGTTTCTTGTTCTTGAACACTTGTTTTATGTTTCTGTTCATCTGCATTTTTAATTGCTTGCCTGCCCAGCAATGATGTGTTTATACTGTCTTGTCTATATTATGTCCTCGGTCTTGTCTTGTCTTCTTTATGTCCAACAGACATGGTGATTTGTCTTTTATGTGGCTGTTTCTCTTCTTTCTTTTTAACACGTTGACAACTGTAATCCATTTCTCAGAGCCCTGTGTTGATGTATTTGGCGTCGGCAAAAATAAATTGCTCGCTGTGTCGCTCAGAAGGCGTCTGTTGTGACAAATCTGACAGTCTGACTGAACAGCTTTCTGACTGTTTGTGTGTCATTTGACGAGGTGACAGACTGATTGACTACATCTAAACCTGACTATCTGTCCGTCTTCAGTCATTGGCTGAACAGCTGAGTGACTGGTCATGTGGCGTCTTCACAGGCTGACCAGCTGATTGGTGATAGACATGTGTCCGAGGGATTCAACAGTGAAACTAAGGCTCACAGGTCATCCATCGTTTGGTTTGTGTCATCCAGACAGAAGCAGAGTTCGCTCTTCTTTTCCCAGTCAAAGCTGACCTTCTCTGGTTACTCATCTTTTGTCTCTCCTGAAATGGAGTTTAAAAATATCAGATTTATAATTGCTTTAGTCATTTCTGGCGGGATCAACTGCAGTGGGCCGATACCATCTTCCTGATTCCAATCCTAATACCTGATTAAAAAAATTATCAAATACCAATTTGTCAAAAACGATTGCACTATAAGTAGTAATAATATTATTTATATTGTTGTTGTTATGGCCTGACTCAGGTCGAACTGATACATTTAGATAATAAATGACAAATAACTTTTCTTCATTAACTTGTCTGACATAAAGTAATTACCCTCTTTTATACTTAAACCTACAACTTGAGTCACGATATTTTATTCGTGTCTTCAACCTCTTTACTTCCCTTTCTCTGTTTTCTTAACACATTATCCCCTAAATATTGATCGGATCAGACTGTCTTTACTTGTTGCCTGGTGACAGCTAAACGCCTGAGCCCTGTGCTTCACAACTACTGTACCATCTGTTTGCATCTCACGTTTTTACTTATTATTACAATAATCAGTATTTTAATTTCACTGCACAGTATTTATTTACGTTCTATTTTTAGCTTATCGTATTCTATTTTAAATGTAGATATTCCACTTCTCCTGCATTACTTGGCATGCAACTTTCTCAGGCACTATTTTATTCCTACTCTGTTTCTTCTTGCTTTATGTCTTATAAGATAAAGATAAGATGTACTCTGTTGATCCCACATCATTGCAGCAGCACAAAACTAAACAAGGCATTGCACATAAGTAGAAATAACAAATTCTAAAATGAAACATCTTAAAATAGAAATAAAACGGCAATAAAAAGAAAATATACAGTAGACCGTGAAGCTAACACATCTATTAACAATAAAACGCTATTATCAAACACTATATATATATTTATGTTGCATTGTTGGAGGAGCCTGAGACTTAAGATTTCTATTGCCATATTTACGTATGTTTATGTATGATAATAAAACCTTTAAATCTTGAACCTTTGTTCACGAAGCATTTTATGAACTGGTTTGGCAGGAAAAGGTGAGTTCATGGTACCTCAGGAACTTATTTGAACGAGTGCACTACCTGGCTGTGTGTGGTCTTGACCCCGGTCAAAGAGGAGGGAGTGATAGTGACTCTCAGTCCAAAGAGAGACAGCAATCTTCATCATCCTCCTCACCTCTGCAGTCAAAGTCAAGGCGCCCCTTCATCTCCACTCATCTCCACTTCTTCTCTCCTCAAAAGCCACTTCTTCCTTTCTCATTTTACACTATTTATTTGTGTCCACACTCGGGCTTCTTTTCGCACGCTGTATATTTTATTCACATTCTCTGCACTGCATCTCTCACTCACACACTTGTATATATGCTTGGCAGTCACCTCCTGCCTTCTCTCTCAGACTGTTGGATACAGCGGAGGAGTGTGAGAGATGGAGAAGGTCACTGTTGAGATAAATGGAGCTTGTATCAGTCTGGCATCTCCTCCCCTTAAGATTGCTTTCTCTCTGCCCTCTCGTCACACCGATGCATAATTCATCTCCCTCATTGTCTTATGCTGTCGATTGTTGTTGCGAGAAAAGAATGGGAAAACAGTTTGAAGGCAAATAAAAGATGAGAGTCGAGACTTGTTGGAATCTCTTCTCGACTGTCTATGTGTGATAGTGTGTGTATTTGCTCTCATGCCTGTTACTGCACATCTTCAGGTCTTTGTGGATGTATTTACATCACGACGTATGCAGTCAACTACTTTGGACCAGACTGAAATATCTAAAAAACTATCTGATGTATTCATATTTAATAGGGTACACACATTTATGGTTATGCAATACACTCTCATTCCCAAATCTTCATATAGTGACGCTTGGTCAGGACCCCTAAGATACATGTTCTAACTCAACGGGTAGCCGTACAGTATACTTCAAACTAGGGGTGGGCGATATGACGATATATATCGTCCCCAGCTGACCCAGAAAGCCACCCAGGTTCTGGTCCAGGCTCTCGTCACCTCACGCCTAGACTACTGCAACTCCCTCCTGGCTGGTCTAGCTGCATGTGCCATCCGACCTCTGCAGCTCATCCAGAATGCAGCGGCTCGTCTGGTCTTCAACCTTCCAAAATTTTCCCACACCACTCCGCTCCTCCGCTCCCTTCACTGGCTCCCGGTAACTGCTAGAATCCACTTCAAGACACTAGTACTTGCATACCATGCTGCGAATGGCCCTTCCTACATCCAGGACATGGTTAAACTGTACACCCCAGCGCGTGCACTCCGCTCTGCATCAGCCAAATGACTCGCTGCACCCTCGCTGCGAGGTGGACCCAAGTTCCCATCAGCAAAACCACGTGGGTTTGCTATCCTGGCTCCAAGATGGTGGAATGAGCTCCCCATTGACATCAGGACGGCAGAAAGCTTACACACCTTCCGGCACAGACTGAAAACTCATCTCTTTCGACTCCACTTCCAGCCATAGAATTACTAACAAAGCACTTATATACTAACATAGGACTGGCTTATCTAAAGCCAGCTGAGTAGCACTTGAAATGTTTGGCTCTATGATACCTGCTGTACTTATATGATTCTGTTTTTCTTCTGGGCTGTGTCTTCCTGGTCGTATGTACTTATTGTAAGTCGCTTTGGACAAAAGCGTCAGCTAAATGCAATGTAATGTAATGTAATGTAATATATCGTCGTGACGATATTAGGTCTCCACGATATGCTTTTTCAGAGATATCGTATCTAAATATATTAAAAAAAAGTAACTCATGTGAAAGACATGCTCTAAAGCTGTCTAGTCAGGATTCAGACAGTATTGCACTTCATCTATTGTCTTGGTTGATTCTGTTGGCTTATATTTTATTTTATCAATAAGGTATTTAGTTTTTCCCTTCAGTTATGCTAAAGTCTTTTATTGCACTTCAAGTCTAAAGTTTACATTTTAATTGTTTGGCACTGACTTTTCCTCATTGATGTTTTATGTTTTACTTAGTTATGTTTTACCCTCCTTTTCAGTTTATTGATGTTCACTGCTAGTGCTACCTCAGAAAGTTCATTTTTATACTGAGACACTGTGCCTTGAAGCCATATCAAAATGTTGAATTGTTCATTCAGGGATTCATTTCATTACATTACATTTCATTTAGCTGACGCTTTTATCCAAAGCAACTTACAATGACAGGGACATTCTCCCTGGAGTAACTAAGGACTAAGTGCCTTACTCAAGGGCACACTAGTGGTGGTGTTCCTGGCGGGATTTGAACTCACAACCTTCCGATCTTCAGCCCACCTCACTATCCATTAGACCACCACTATCCAAAATTGAAACACTCTTCCTTCGAGCCGGAGTTGAACCAGCGACCTAAGGATATCTGTCATTAGAACCTACAGTCCTCCGCTCTACCAACTGAGCTATCGAAGGGGGCTTTATTTCAGAAATAAAACCAGCTTGAAATGCTATGTTGGTCTGTTACTCCTTTCTGTTTTAGTTGCTGTTACCTTGTAGGTGCTTGTTCTGTTAAGTAACTTGAAAAATAACCATAATAACCGACATGAAAAAATATCGTGATATATATCGTCTATCGTGATACTGCTTGAAAAATATCGTGATAATATATATTTTTTAAATTGCCATGACATTGGGTACAAACCTTGATGTTTCCCTGATGGTAAACTATTGACTTTTCAGATGGTGTCATCATGCACTTAAAGGTGTAATAGTTCCCATATTTGGTTTATGACTTAATACCTCCAAATGTAATGGCATTCTGTCTCAACTGTATTTGTGTTTAGTGCTAAAAAGTAAATAGGAAATGACCTTAGTAATGTCTAGTGCTGTCTTCACAACACAGAAGCAATAACAGGAAGTGCCAAAATGTTATCGGTTAGTCTAATTTGCGAGAAGCTTTTTTAAATTGGAGCCATCTAAACCTAAACCTAGTTCTTATAACCTTTCCATGCTAAGGCTTCACACAGTGAGATGTGTGTGTGTGTGTGTGTGTGTGTGTGTGTGTGTGTGTGTGTGTGTGTGTGTGTGTGTGTGTGTGTGTGTGTGTGTGTGTGTGTGTGTGTGTGTGTGTGTGTGTGTGTGTGTGTGTGTGTGTGTGTGTGTGTGTGTGTGTGTGTGTGTGTGTGTGTGTGTGTGTGTGTGTGTGTCATCACTCTCATAGTGCCCTCATTTCAAACTGTTTGCTTCTACCTAATGTTTGGTTTTGTCATAAAAAATGACACTAGCATCTTCCCATTTGCCAAATAAATTGTGTCTCTAACAGCACAGTACACTCTACAATTTGCACACACACACGGGATGCACAAATGAGTGTGACACCTCCTGAATTGCTCCTAACAAAAGAGTGTAAATACGGCTGTTTGGGTGTAAGTGGGGTACTTCATCATTTTCCCGTGGCAATAATTATTGGACTTTTTTTTTTGCTTATTTCCACTCAATGCAGGAGCGGCTGGCTGCTTGAATTATGCATGTGTGTGTGTTGGTTTCAATACAGAAGCAGATGTCTCCGCTGGAATAATGGAGGATGTGTTATTATGTTACACTTTGGCGTCTTTCGTAACAATGAAAGACGTCTTCAGACACTGCTGCAGAGTGAAGTGGTCAGGAATAGGTTAATGGGTTAGTGTGCTACCAATATGGATGTCGCCTCATTTCCATGTGTATGCTCTATTTCTCTGTGTCATATCCTCCACGAGCCATAAGCAATAAGGTTCATCCAGAATTTAATATGTGAATTGTAGTGCTCATAACTCTGCACCGACACATAATAAGGCTGGAACATCACGCATCTCTGAATAACACACACAGTCTCCATCACAGTCATCCTACTATCAGAAAAAAAACGTACAGACCAAATCATTCTTTTATTACTATACTTAGTTGAGTACTCAAGTCTGATTGGTCAGTGTGGATATTCCAGAGGTCTGCTAATTCTCGAAAACGGACCGTTGCGCTCTGATTAAATTTATATATGCAGTCATATCAAAACGCCGAAAAAAGTCAGGTCAATTTAACGTCCACTGTTGACAACAAACATTTGTTTTCATCCAGCAGAAAACACCATGTTTATAAATGTATTGTTTTATATGTGGAAAGCAGGAAACTCTGGATTCATGATGGCTAAACTGTCAGGTTATAACACTAATGACAACAGCAGAAGTAGACAGACAGGAAGTAAACACTACAGGGAACAGCAGAAGAAGACAGACAGGACGTAAACATTAAAGGGGCAACAGAAGAAGACAGACAGGAAGTAAACACTTAAGGCGAGACACGGCAGGCAAAAACATCGTTTTTCAAGTACTGGTCAATTTTGAGATTTTGTGCTATTTTGATTCCATAACATGTTTTCTTTCAGGCTTTTGGAAGGAAAACGTACAAAATACAGATTTAAGTGTTTATTTTACTATAGTTTGTCTATTTGCGTCTGTAGATTTCTCCTAAATCCACCAAAAGTTAGCATTCTAACGTAACATAAAGCACCGCGACCGCTGTGTGCACCATGTCAACAGAGATATCGTTGGAAAGCTCCGTCTCTCCTGCACAATCTCATCGGATCCAAATATGGTCATTTCCTTTGTATCAGCAACCAATCGTGAAAGCACAAAGGGGTCTTAAACCAAGAAACGAAATCTCATTGGCTGGGGTCAATTTCTGACAACGTGATTCGTTCAGATGCGTCACGTGGTGTGCTAAAACACTTCCTGTTTAGCTTTCCGCTAGAAATTGAAATCTCAAAATCGCAAAAGAACGGCGAAAAAAACGTTCACAGAGAAGACGACAACAATTGTCTCTTGCACGAAGCAAGGTTATCCAAAAAACAAATGACCCCGAACATGAAACACCTTCACGGAGTGCGTCGATGCGCGAGCTGTCATCCAGAGAACAGGAGGGTTTAGCTAGCGCCTCACTGCTATCTTTAAAGGTCGTTTTCTCAAAATGAGTTTTTTCTCCTACTCTGAGTTCGAAATTTCAACTTCAGAAGCACGTAGAGACACCAAACCTTCCAGTTATATTCCTAACAATATTATGAAGGCTTTTACAGAAGGGTTTGTTCATATATAATTCATAGCCTGAATTATACAACATTGTATACCTAAAAACATGGCGAAAATGGATATTTTAGGGCTGTTGACAGTATTTTCTGATTTATTGAGTGATAAAAAGAGATATCCAATATCCCTTCTGTAAAAGCCTTAGATACTAATATGACTACAAAATGAAACAAGAATTTGGAACCTGGCTTTATCCAAAGTTCAGATTTCGATTCCTGAAATGTGTTAAAATATGTGCATATTTAATGAGATAATGGCTCATTTGCATATTTAAACATGCTATTTCAGAAAACTTGTAATACAAAAGACAATTGCCTTATTGTAAGACATTAACTGGAGAAATTTCTAGCTGATACCTTTAAGTTAAAAAAATTACCCTATTCACCTGGGGTGTCTCGCCTTAAGGGAACAGCAGAAGAAGACAGACAGGAAGTTAACAGTAAAGGGAACAGCAGGGCTGAAGTCGAATAGTCCATTTAGCTTAGGAACCTTCCGAACGGAGTGAAATGACCCGGAAGTCCCTCAGTGGCAGCCATGATAAGAGCCGTTCGAATTCTCTAAATGAAAGGAAAGGAGGTTTCAAACTTCCTTGATAACCTCCTTTAGCTTAGGAACCACTGGACCTCCCTAACCGAAAGGAGAGGAGAAAATGCTGCCCCACAATGCCTTGCAGCCGCAGCATTTGCCGTCACATAACAGTCGGCCGTTCACGGAAACAAACGATTATGACGGAGAAATTATATCATGAACGTTACGGTGCTTATTAAGCTTTTTAAAACGTATGTGGTAAATTGCCAAAGTGCTTTGTTCTGAACGTTAATCAGTATTATAATCAAAGAGAGAAATATGAACATTAGTTTTTACTGAAATGATCAAATAAAGTCAACATTTCACTGAGCTGTGTGGGGTTTGTTCAACTTTTAAAAGATGTTTGAATGGTGATAGATGTTAAGGACTAACGTTTATAATAAATATTTGTATTGATTTTAAGATCTTTTCATACAATCATACGTATTGGGATCATTAATGTGGACCGGAGGGAGAGGGTGACGAGCAGAAGTTTCACTTTCCTTTTTTATTTCAATTCCAACTTTGGTCATGAAGAATATGTTTCTCTGTTGTCCACGTTCATAAAGCATAAAGCAACAGCATCAGAGCACGGTGCAGAGTCTCTAGATGAGTCCGTCATTCTTATTAAACATCCATGTTGTAGTCCGCTATAGAAAAATGTAGTTTCCATAGTTTCCCCACAGCAGCAGACGCACAAAATGACGTCCGCTGGCGCATCATAAACACGTCGGATAGTGAAAGTGCAGTCGGATTCTCTAAAGTACCGCAGTCTCTTCTCCTAAGTCCTTTTGAATTCTCTTATCCACTATCCCTTAACCCCGTGACGTTTCACTCAGAGGTCAAGGAATAGGAGATAGGGTTAGAACTTAGGAGCTGATTTTTAAACTATCCGACCGCAACCCTGAAGAAGACAGAAAACCTCATACTCATTCACACCAACGCAACTCCGGTTCAAGCTCCATGCTAGAGCTTTTCAGGTTCAGAACCGGTTCTTCGGTTTAGCTCCGGCTCTTTTCACACCGCCCAGAGTCCGACTGGTGCTGCGTCATTGCGTCATCGTTTGCGTCATGACGTAACCGTTTACGTGCCTGCTCTATGTGCCTGCTCTATGTGCCTGCTCTATGTGCCTGCTCTATGTGCCTGCTCTATGTGCCTGCTCTATGTGCCTGCTCTATGTGCCTGCTTCATAAAGCCAAACCGCGCGGAAACCCCTCACAGCTGACACCGACAACAACAACAATGGCCGATTGTGCTCCAGCTTCCTCTGTACCTCTTCGGAAGACCAGATTCCCAGCAGGTAGCTGGTCTCTTCAGTGGACCACTGCTGCTTGTTAAGTTTCTCCATCGTTGTGTACAAACTGGATACAACGCGGGCTTGTTGTTGTTGTTCAGGAGTTGATCCCGCCCCTGCCCCCGCCTCAACGTAAGCGTGATGTATGCGGTGCTGCTTTTGCTCGAGCTGGACATCTTACAATTCCAGAGGCGTTTTTGTAGAAATACTACGTCCAGGACTTTAACAGTTAATAATGCGTTGATCATCAGTGTGTGCCATAATGCTACTTAGCCCAAGTTCATTATTTGTATTATTATTTGTTTACGTCACTTTTATTTGTTTGTTGAGCACTTCCGGTAATTGTCACATGGGTGTGGTTTCCCTATTTAAGTCACCTGTTTCATGTCGAGTGCGGATGACAGAGGGTGAGCTTGTGCTGTCATTTTTTCTGTTGACCGTGTTGTCCATAGTTACTATGTTATGATTTAGTTTATTAAATATCCTAAAACTATCTTGCTTCAATATGGACTTTCTCTTCGAAAACGCATCACAGTTTATAGCCAACTTTAGCCTCTCGGCAACTCAAACGTAACTGGGGATTGAGCCGCCACAATCAGATCAAGGGTGGCGTTGGGGAACTCCAGTTCGAAACCCGCCACTACGTAGGCCGTTGTGTCCTTGGGCAAGACACTTCACCCGAATTTGCTCCTGTGGGTACTGTCCACAGTACATGACCGTTACATGTATGATATGTGTGTAATGTGTATTTGTGAAGCACCTTGATCACTTTGAGGTGTGAAGATGGGCGGAGTGGCGCAGTGGGCTGTGCGTTGATCATCAGATAAAGGGGGCGTTGGGGAACTCCAGTTCGAAACCCGCCTTTGCTGCGTCTGTAAAGCCGTTGTGTCCTTGGGCAAGACACTTCACCTGAATGTGCTCCTGTGGGTATTGTCCACAGTACATGACCGTTACATGTATGATGTGTGTGTAATGTGTATTTGTAAAGCACTTTGAGCATCTGGAAAGCGCTATAATAAATGTAAAGAATTAATAGTTTTACTCTAATAAAGTATTTGTGTACTTCAACTTATCGTTATAATACATTCTTAATAAATGAGTGAAAATATGGCAATAGGTTAAAATAATATCTAAATAGTTCACCTTACATGGCATCTCCCTTAGGGATGAGGTGAGGAGTTCAGTCATGGGGAGAGACTCTGATGTGTTCACTGGATACTTCAGTCTGATTCCTTCATGCAGGCAGAGACACACTGAAAACAATAAAAAAGACACACACAGAAAACGTGTCAAGGATTGATTTCTACGTATTGTTTTCATTCAATAAATATATGTATACTGTATATGTACACAAAATATTTAAAAACGACAGACAATGGTGATGCATAGCTATGGATCTTGCACTATAGCTCCAGCTTGAAGGGACATTTTAAATGGAAGTCTGTGCTTGTATTGTTTTTATTCTTGTTTGAATTATTTTTACATTTGTTTTAAGTCTTGTCATTGCATTGATGAGGAACCTGTGAGCAGTGGCGGTTCTAGACCAATTTGACTGGGGGGGCCACTGGGGGGCCAGTTATTTTCTGAGGGGGGCACAATAAATGCAGGACGAAAAAGAGAACTAGACAGTATGAAGTAATTGCGCATAAGAAAACAATGCAATACAGTTATTGGTATTTGTTTCAGTACACTTATTTATTTCAGATAGATCTTATAGTTATTACTGTTAGCTTCAGCTTAAGTCGTAGTGCATTGTTTGCACTAACACATTTAACATTTAAAAAAAAAAAAAAAAAACGTTTCATTGTTAGGGGGGCCACAGGGGGGTCAGATGTCAGTGTTAGGGGGGCACTGGCCCCCCCTGCCCCCCCCCTAGAACCGCCCCTGCCTGTGAGCCACGTTTGTAATTTCTTGCACAACTACACTGACATTAAACCTTTTGAATCGTAATAACTTCAGTCTGATTCCCTCATGCAGGCAGAGTCACACTGAAAACGTGTCAAGGATTCGTATGCGTTGTTTTCTTGCTTGGCCTTATGATGGCTAAAATTGGATGGCCATTTTAGTTTTCACTTCATTTAGCACTGTAAATTGAATGAAATTATGAGCTGTTTTGTTTTATGTTTTGTGTGTGTGAGGACCCCAGGAAGAATAGCCAATGCTCATGTGCTAACGGGGATCCTAATAAAGAACAGAACAGAACTTTTTCATTCAGCATCGCTACAATATGAGGGCAATATTCAAAATGCATGATGAAGAGCCCTTTGCTACTGTACACGAGCACAGAGTGTGTTCGATTGCAGAGTTTGGAGCTGTCAGACAGTGCGCCCAGTGGGAGATTCAGCTTCTCCAGCCCAGCATCTCCCTTCATGTCTGGGTCAGAGCCTTCTTCTCCTGCTATAGTTGGAGGCCAGAGGACTCCCTGGTGGTCTGTAATGAGCAGCCGAGTCAGCAGCTCACAGAAATGCGTGCAGCCCAAGAAGCGACAGCATGAACAAACACACAAACTGCAAAGGGTATGCTTAACACACGCAGACCTAGATACTGTTACCTTCATCAACTTCTGCTAAGAAAATAACAAATACATGTTGAAACCAAAGTTGTGTTATTTAATAAAGAGTTATAGTATTTAACAGAATCAATATATTTCCAGCTGGAAGGCCAGATTACTCAAAGTTATTGAAGTGACTGTTATTTTCTCTACATATTGATTGTTGTGCTTTTATTTATGTCTTAATGCGTGCATATACAAGTGTCTGTTGATTGTGTATGTATTTGGGATTGTGGGAAACGGCGTTTCGATCTCTCTGTCTCTACACAGAAACTGAAAGGTTGACAATAAAGTTGACTTTGACTGAGATAAAAAATCTGAACCCCAATCAAAGAAATGACAAGACCCTTTAAGGGAAGAGAGCAAAATATGAGAAGGGGAACAGACAATTAAATCTACATTACAGCGTATTGAAGATTGGTGGCTAGACAGGGGTTAAGTGATGATAATTTGAAGAACAAAAGGAAGCCAGTCTGTGCATTGAAGGTGGGAAGAAGCCTGGGGGGGGATAGCCGTAGCTTACATCGAACTGAAACTGTGGGGAAAACCCAAGAAAGAAAGTCATGTATATAATTGTATATAACTAAATTAGACTTAGGATACATTTCTACGATAACCTGGTGCTCTGGCACAGTGTGAATGCTCGTGTTGGTGCATATCATGGGCGTCACAGCCATTATGTGAGGGTGGAACAAGTCCCCCCCATTTTTTGAAATGATTAGTTTAGACCCGGTCACTTTTACCATGTGGGAAGTCCGTGAATGGGTCTATCCACTCGTGCACTTTGTAGAGCGCTGTGTCAGTGTTTCACTATCAAATCCATTCCACTTGCTTATTGAGAGAATGCCCAAATCAATGAAACGCCGTACCATGTTTTCACTGCTACTTTGAACCAAGGCAGATTCTCACATAGCGCGCGCATGTTCAAGGAGTGTTGTCATAGTTGGACAGCTCAGATCTGTTGTATGATGCGATGCCGGTAGCGGAGGTAAGGCACGCACACCAAGTGTTCAGGAAATGGTTAATACAGCGAAAATCAAAGCTGACGATCTCTTGGTTTGATGTGTTTTCTCCCCCAGACAACATGGACATAAGACATTTTTTTTCAAAGAAGAGGAAAGTAAGTCTTCAGCTGGCAGCAGTTAATCAGTTAACAGTGATGGCGGCGGCAAAAGCGTCTCACTTCTGGAGAGGAGTTTTGTCTTTATGTCATGATAGAGAGATACAAATACTGAATAGTTTAGATGAGAAAAGGCATCGAAATGCCAGGTTACTAGTATTTATCATGTAAACAGGGAACATGAATAACTCGATCTCTCTGTGCTCATGTAAACACCATGATGTACTGTAGAGACGCAGTCAGTGTGTTTTACTGGAGCCTCAGTTTGATAAGAGATTATTTTCTGAGTTCTTTAAAGGAGACCTATCATGCTATATTTAAATTATATAGTGTATGACCATACCTATATAAGGTATATTTATACATTTTATTTTTCAAAATACCAAACAGATCATTTTTTAGCCATGCCTCGTTTCGCTCAATTCCAAACCTGTCTATGAAAATTCTGAGCAGCAGCTGACCACGCCCCCCTGCAGAAGAGGGGGGCATGAGCCGGCGAGAGTCACGTTACCATGCTTGCTGTGATTACGAGTATGGAATAAATATGTCATCTCAGAGCAATGCATGTGTTCAAGCATATTATCAATTTGATCCAGAAACTGACCCTGAAGCAGCGGAGGTTTCGGTGGAGGTGCAAACATCTCGGTTGCAGCAGGACGTTTCTGAATGGTTAGTTGACAAGCTGTTGTCCCGATTTATTTTTACTCTGTTTGTTACAATGCTTGCTACTTATTCTGTTCATATTTTGGCTAATTAGCAAGAATGCAATGTGTACAGTTTGTAACGCAAAAACAGCGATACATATATATATTTATAAAGGGAGACATTCATATTTTCAGCATATATACAATGGACTCATTGCGTTTAATAGTTTACAGTCCTTTTCTTCCAAACATCGTGCAACAACCGTTGGAAAGTTCAATAATTTAGGGTGATAAAAAGTATAACTCCAACACCTCAGTTGTCAGCAATGTGTGTAGTTTCATGTGTTTTTAAAAGCTCAGTTATTGACTTCTTTCTAAAGGGGTACATGTGCAACTTGCGCCACGATGCCTTCTGAACCGGAGCATGTGCTGCATGGAGATACCACACGTAACATTTTTGATAGCTTCACTAAGTTGTCTGTTTAGAAAATACATTTTTCACATGTCATTCAATATATGTTTATCACACTAGGTGTCAAGACGGATGCAGGAACATGAGGACTCTGTAACCTGTATGGTGGACCATCCTGGATTGGAGCCTGTGAGCCTGAATGTGTTCTCCCTGCAGAATGCATTGAATATTTACAGAGCTGAACATGGTGGACTACAGTTGAGGCAAATAGAGCAGTGAGTGGTTTGTTTGTTTTGACTGAAATTGTAAAACGAATGCTAATATTGTTCATGGAAATAAATACTGGTGTATATGGCTTTATGCAATCTTTCATTCTGTCATTGTACATGTACTATTATATTATATACTACACAGCAATGGCATAACACACCCATGTGTACGACAAAAGAAGTCCACACACAACCTTATGCTTTTGAAATCAGAATATTCTTTACCCATCCAAACATGAATAATCACGACACATTTGATATCAACTCGGAACTTTATTGTCAAAATCAACGGTTATTTGAATCCATAAAAAAAAAAACTAAATATACTTGTATTTTGTATAAATGACACTAAATATTTTTTTTATGATTTCAGGCGTCACAGGTATCTAGCCTACAGAAGCTTTGTGAGCTGGTGCTGGGGCTTCCTTGGACGCAGGATCAGAGTGGTGATTCCGGCCTGCGTTGTCCTCAGGATTCGCAAGGAGTTTCCTGATCCGCGAAATGTCTATGTTAGGTTCAGACAGCAGCCAAATTGAACTGTGTAGCATACCCGGCGATGACCTCCTCCCTGTCAGGTCGCTCATAATGGTGCAGGGTCCACAAAGACTTGGTCGAAGATGAGGTCCATCAAGTTGGCCACGTAGCCTGTGCAATGTTAAAAAAAGCACAACAAAAAAAGTGGTTTAGATTAGTATATGTATGTAAAAAACTGAAAGTTCTTTCTAATTTTTTTATTTTATATTTGTAAATAGTTGTATAATAAATATTTTAAACACTTACGGAATGTGGGGTCAGTCTTTACTGGTTTTGCTCTGCATTCTCCGTTCCTGGCCTTTGGAAACTGCAGTTTATATACAGAGGGTTTCCAGTGGATGTAGTGGCTTGTGCACACTCAGCGTTTTCATTGTAGTGCAGGGCTGCCAGGTAAAGTCTTTCATTTCCGCCATGAGAAAAAAAAATGTAAATAATAGCAAAGGATGTACACATTGTCACTAATTAGTAAGTAACTATGGTTTATTTTACCTGCACAACATTCCAAGAAATGGAAACACAACATTCTTTGGAGCAAAGCGCAGGATGATGGCAACAGAAGTGTTTCGACACCAACGCTTCTGCAGGGAATTTAGCCTGGACAGCTGTAACATAATTGTATTTGACATTAAAAACAAAACAAAAGATAAAACAAAAATATTTTACAACAATTAGAAGCACACAAATTAAAGGCTACAACATCAGAATGTCAAGATGTATCCAAAGAACATTTGAAAAACGTGCTTCTAACCTGTACTTCGATGTGAACCAAGAGTCCTCGAGGATAGCTGTGTACGAACAGTCCGGTACTTGGGTGGGTCAGTCTGACATGCAGAATCTATCATCACAGGTAATCTGCTGGTAGCATGTGAGGTGCTGGCCTGTAAAGAAGAAAACATAGTTAGAACAAAATCATCTCAACTTATTATTCAGGATGAGAAAATACTATTTGGATAAATATAGTCTGAAATCCCTAAAAGATGGGGCTTAAATCTCTATTTAGCAAAGCTCTTTGCTTAGCCTTTTCCAATCGGAGTTAGTTTTGAACCGTAACGTGCATGCTGTGTTTCTGGCTCAATACAGATGATGTGTTGGAGGGGCTGAGCTCAGTAGACTGACTGTAATGAGTGCTAGCCACTAATTAGCCTGTTGCTAGAGGTGAGGCCTCGTCAACAACAACAGACCAGGGCTTTAGCTCAGTTTTACTCGTGGTGTGTGTGTCCCCTCGCATACATACATACAGTGTTGTATCCTAACACACTCCCATTTATATTCATGTGCGCAAACAAGTAAACATACAAAAGCTTTTACATATAACGCTGCAAAAAACGGCATGTCTCATTAGCGTAGCGTGGCTTAGCGTAGCTTAGCTTACAGATCGATGATATCTGATCGTTCTTACAGACTACAATCACAAAAGCTTTTACATATAACGCTGGTAAAAACGGCACTTGCCTACAGAAGATTACGTTTGTTATTATAAGTTACTCAATATGATTTTAGAGGATACAAAATACTAATACATAGGAGAATAAATACTTGTGTTATCGGCTAGGGCGTGGCTTTACAGCCTTCACACAGATCGCCATTACGGCAGTCTGAACATGTTCGCAAATGCCTGATAATTAAAATAAAAGACAAAGCAAAGACTGCAGAGCGTACAAAATAAAATGTTACAAAAACATATAAACACCTAACCGATTACTATTTGGGTTTGAGGCGACATTGATACGGCGAAGCTACATGCTACATGCTACATACTACATACTACAAGCTAGAGATAGCTTTATCAGGAAAAAACACCGCTAAATAAAAACTTACAGCTTCAAAATTGGATGTGTCCTCACTGGCCTGGTCCCGGATGGTTGGTATTGATCCCGGGTGTAGCATTAGTTTGGAGGCATATCCGTGTTGGACTTGAGAGAAGTTCATAAACATGTCCGTGGTAAAATGTTTGGAACACACAAACAGAAATCTGCCGGGGTCTTCTGGCACATGTCCCTTGAAAATGAAGTCTAGCCACAGATTATTTTCTTTTTCCACTGATGGCATTGCATGCAGTCCCCTGTTCCGAGTCTTGCAGCCAACAACAGCACAACGTTTAACTGGCTTAGACATCCTAGCAAGAGCAGGCAAAAACACAGATGTGACTGGGGTTGATTTAGCCTGCCGATAGCCTATATGCGAATGAGAGGTTTGGCAATGCACGTGGCCGTGGCTCATTCCCCTGATAGGTGGAGAGTTGACCAATAAGCGGAGTACGTCTTTGTGACGTAGAAAAGTGTTGGAATCTGGATCCATTTTTTTCAGATCCGTTGCAGCCCCTTTTTTAGAGATTTGGCGAAGGAGGAAAATAGAGAGGGTTGTGTTTTCTGACACTTGGTGAGTTCCCTGGAACACCGGGGACACATAATCATGTATAAAAGACGTACAAAGGTGCATTTTGCATGATAGGTCCCCTTTAAGGTACTCTCTCTCAAAATGGTAATGTGCATTATGTTTTAATTATACTTCTTATCATTCAGAAGCTTTTTGTGTGTGTCTATGTTTTTGCTTATAGGCAATTTCCATCCCAGTATTCAGTTAACTATTTATTTTCTGTGCACATTACATAGACTAGCTAATATTCTACCTACTGCTTTGGACTTTGAGTCTTCAAAATGTCCAATGTCACAGACTGGGACTTACTTTAGAGTCAGTTGTATTTCCATTCAGTATGACTTGTTATGATTCAATGTGAAAGAGTATACTGCTCAATAAATAATGATCACTTCACCACCTCTCTTGACATCTAGGCGCTTGAGAGTGAGTCAGAGGCAGAACAGGGACAGTGGAGAGAGGTCCTTTGCTGAGGTGAGTGGTGAAAGGGAAATGACAGTTTAGAGTAAATTGTGATGTGGACTCTCATCCCAGAATATTAAGGAAATCAGTGGGGATATTGAACAGGAAGCATTTCAGTCAAGGGGCATCATGACCAATATAGACGAAAGAGCAATATTTATTTGAACATGTAAGTCAATGACACCATTCCTAGGTGAACTTAACATCTGTATGGAGTCAGATCAGTCTCAATATTAATAAATGCTCACAGAAGGATTCACAAATGTATTTTGCGATTTATATATAAATGACTCTCCACAACAATATCTCTCAATGCACTCATAAATATTTATTGTTGTATAAATGTACAAAAAATGGGCATTTAAACTGCTTTTTATTCATTCAAAGACGGCTCTGAATTAATAATCAAATATGTGTCCTTTCTTTACTACTGGATGAAATGACTAAATGTATCCATCATTTTCCTCATGCTAGTATAGATAAAAGTATCAAACCAAATGCACCAGAATACAGGACATCTATTTTTTTTTTCGTGGTGGGGGACCCCCCGTTAAAAATGTCCCCCCCACATTCAGGATGCTTCCTACGCCCATGGTGCATATACTCGTGAAGAAGTGCAGCCCTTTGGAGGCAGGATTAATGAAGCAGCAAACAAGGCCACACTGAGCCACAGTCTCCTCCAGCTCTTCTGCTTCTGTGCTCGGTTGACTCCACAAAACTAACTGCCACTGGCTCTCTTCTTCTTCTCTGATCAGAGCTCTCTTTTTAATTAATGTAATGCTGTCAAATGGAGTTATAAGGGGATAAAAGTAGCTCTGAATTTATAGTGGTTTACATTTTCTTCTTCATGTCTCTTCTACATCAACATGTGTCCCCTCTTCTTCATGTCTCTTCTTCATCAACATGTGTCCCCTCTTCTTCATGTCTCTTCTACATCAACATGTGTCCCCTCTTCTTCCTGTCTCTTCTACATCAACACGTGTCCCCTCTTCTTCATGTCTCTTCTACATCAACATGTGTCCCCTCTTCTTCATGTCGCTTCTTCATCAACATGTGTCCCCTCTTCTTCATGTCTCTTCTACATCAACATGTGTCCACTCTTCTTCGTGTCTCTTCTACATCAACATGTGTCCCCTCTTCTTCATGTCTCTTCTACATCAACATGTGTCCCCTCTTCTTCATGTCTCTTCTTCATCAACATGTGTCCCCTCTTCTTCATGTCTCGGGAATCAGCACTTTTGAAACAGGGCTGAAACAGAGGGGATTATGGGTAATGCTGCAATGATCTGTTTGGTGTTTCGAGCCAAACACTTCAGAGCCATGTTTTGTATATATCTGAGACCTATAATATATTGATGAAAAACAGTATAATAGGCGACCTTTAAAATGAGCGGTTACAGATTTGTTCCCATTCTTATGTACTGTATATAACCTTTATTGATCGAGGTAAAGTCTCATTCAGTCTATAATTCCCTCTCACACATACACAGTACAGTAGGAGTGTGGGTGCTTAGTAGCACATCCCCTGAGGGCCACATTACAACTCTGGAAATTAGGTTTCCTTCCTCTAACCCTGGTAATGATGAAACTAGGGAACACACATGCATTAAAAACAGGCAAATATCCAGTGACACACGGAGAGCAACCGTTTGGGAATATTCCACAGTGGGTCAATTATAGAGCCAACCCCAAGTTGTAGCACTTGAACCATAATAGCTAATTGATTTCCTCTGCAGCCATTCTGTCTCCATCCAGGCACGGCAGTAAATGGCACCATCAGCAATACCGTTAAATAAATAAAGAGTGTACACATGCCGATCAGCTGCTCAGGTTGTGTAGAAAACACAGGATCAAACTGTTGGTAATAAGCATCATGTTTAATGTGTTTATTAAATATGATTCAGCCTGTCTTTAGCTCTGTGACATAGTGACACCTGCTGGCCAACTGAGGAATTACATACATTAAATGCAGCCAATCCAACACACACACATACCATGTATACATCACTTCAGGGGACATTACATTGACTTACATGCATTTCCTGGAGACTTATCCTAACCCTTAACCATAACCAACACATGCCTAACCCTTACCCTAACCCTAACCTAACCAAGTCTTCACCCTAAAAGTAATGATTCCCCTCATGTGGACCTCCATTTTGTCCCCATAAGGGAGGCGAGTCCCCACACGTGACTGTGTAAACAGATTTAGGTCCCTACAAGTATAGTAATGTTAGGACACACACACACACACACACAGTGAAAGTAAGTGATTAAAGTCAGAGTGTGAGATTTAAGTAAATATTTTCAGAAAACATCAGAATTCCAAAAGAAAAAGTCTGATAAAAAAATCTAAAGATTCTGACTTTGTTTTCTAAATTCTGACTTTAATCTCAGAACAAAACAAAGAAAATCACTATTAATCAGAAATATTTGACATGTGGCTTTAACAAATCTGTTCTGAGACTTCCAGAGTAATAAAAGGAAAAAAACAAGCTTGCATTTTGTTTCCTTGAGCAGGTAATGTTATTCCCTCTGTGTGTGAAATCTCCACCATCTGTGCTTTGCTCTGTTCTGACAGAAGATGCAGAGCTCCTTCAGAGGGAGGCAGACCTGAGGAAGAGGAAGAGGGGCATCAGGTGGGCGGCTCGGTGACCTGATGTGCTTTAAATGTCACCTCTGAAAAAGCAGAGAAAAATATAGGAATTCTTAAAGAACGACATCAGAGGACGTCACAGTAAAGGCAGCTGAAGGCACTGAGAGACACACCAGTTGGTTTACACACCTATATCCCGATGCTTTAGAGTAGTGTTTTGTTTAATTCTCTTTATGTCTCTTGTGATCAGGATACATTAATAATAGGATGTAGCCTGATCCTGTCAGTGTGCTTAATGAAATGTATCCAGTGTGTTTACTATGTGAGCTTAGAAGAAGGAATAAAAAAAGAGTCATTACTTTAAAAGTTTTTTTCCAATTAAATTCAAACACGCTTTATCGGCATGACCGTGTTTCCAAAGCACATTGTACAAGGTGCTACCAACAGTAAAACATTAAAGGTCCCATGTCATGGCCATTTCTACTGATCATATTTCCATTGTGGAGGTCTACTAGAATAGATTTAAATTGTGCAATTTTCCAGGAGGAGCGGACAGGCTTCCGGGTCGGCGATACAGCGAGAACAAGCGAAACTCATCCTGAGCACACACAAACACTCACAGCCGAAGTAAAAACAGTGTGGCTTGATATTGAGTAAGACAAAGGTTTATAACGCTGTGAGAATGGGTCTGGATCCTGGTGTGTGAGGTGCTCAGCGGATTGGTCCATTTGGTGTTGATTTGGGTGATCACACGTCACAGAACCCAGGAAGAAACAAATGGAAAATGAGAAATGTCCAACGAGGCGTTCTGGGGCAGCATCGACAGACAGGTCTTCTCTGTGTTAGAGTTTTACTCGCTACAGGGTGTACTTTGAGGGTTTGTGACTCTGCAGACCGTTTACATGCAGAAAAACCTTCATAGCACACAAGGGGACGGGTGATAACCGGAAAAGCATGACATGGGACCTTTAAACAAGATTATGACATTTAAAATCAAGGGAAAGCTGAACATAACTGATAAAAGTATTAACGTTGTACTCAGTCAGTCAATCACTTTCGCACATTTTCATTAGAACTTCATAACTCTTAACTTATTAACTCTTCTAAACTTTGATAAAGTCGTCATGTGAAGTTTGTAAGGTACGTTCATGAGCACAAATCTCAGTCATGATTTTGGATTTCGGAATTGGAAATTGATCTCTAGAATGAGACAACACTTGATGAATGCCACTAAAAAACACCAACTGACAAAATATGTGTAGTACTGGTAAGGTGCTGTTAAATAGAAAGCCTGTATTATCATTATATAAAAATAATTAAAATATACAATGTTGTACTGCAACCCAGTCACAGTGCGCACACGAAAACAGACAAACAATAAAAGCACAGACGGATCAAACAACCTAATTATATGGGACATAGCAGATATAATTCATACATTTTGAATTAAGTGGAAGAGAACATCCCTGCTAAAAGCATGTAGCGTTTAATTACAGGTTACAATAATCCTGTTTACTCACAGGAGCAGTGGATGATGAAGAGGCCTGTCTGAAACAACACTCAGCCTCTATAACACAACTCCTCTCATTGATTCCTGCTCAGATGCTTCAGATGATTAAGAAGCTCCTCCAGGCACTTTAAAGTTCTCAGCAGTTTTCTTTAACGCACCCCAGCAGAACAGGCTGATAACACGCTGTCAACCAGAGCCAGTCATTACAGGACTGTGTGCTCAGCCATTTTCTTTTTACTCTCCACACAACAGACGGCCACAACCCCATCACCTGTTACACCTCTTAAAATGCAGTTTGGCTCAACATTATCGCACAATAAAGGTGGTTTTTTTCCCATACTGCCTCCTCCATCTGTATGGGCATCGCACCAGACCTTAAAGGGCCCTTTTATGTTAATATTCAGGTGTATATCAGTATGTAGTGTCTCTACTTTAAAGAGTCCTCTCCTGCTGATGTTCAGGTGTATATCAGTATGTAGTATCTCTACTTTAAAGAGTCCTCTCCTGCTGATGTTCAGGTGTATATCAGTATGTAGTGTCTCTACTGGGACATGTCTCCATGCTTTAATGTTCAAAAAGCTCTTTGTTTTTCTCATACTGCCTGTGCTGCAGCACCTCTCTTCACCCTCTGTCTGAAACCAGTGCCCAGTCTGCTCTGATTGGTTAGCTGGTCGGCTCTGTTGTGATTGGTCAACCGCTTAGAGATGTCCCACCCCTTAGCCAATCACAAACTTTGCATTATTATTGGGAAATATGGATATATAATATGGATTTATCAAGAGTGTTGGGAGAGTTAATTGATAAATGTAATCTGTTACAACAAGTTACCTGTAGGAAATGTAATCAGTATCCTAATCTGAGTGTCAAAATATCAAAGTAATGTAACTTGATTACTTTCCCATATTTTTCGATAACCTCAATATCAAATCAAGTATTTTAAGTTTTCAAAATGACAGTTTGAACCAGAAATTGGCCAAATTTCAACTCCTGATGGACAGATTTTGATGCATTTTGAATAGATTTTGAGGACGCTGGATGATTGGATTGGACTGATAGGGTAACTATCTTTGAAATGTTAGGGAATACTTCAACTCAGTTAAAAGTTGTAGGATTTTTCTGTCCACAATTATCCCAAAAATGCAGATAATGTACATTTTAATTTACAGACCAATACATTCCGAGTGGAAAATTGGATATTTTACATAACAAAGGCAAGTCTCTATAATAAAAAGGGAGTAGAAATGATGGGTGAGATTATGTGAGATTAGCTGTAGACACAGACAGATACACACACATGATTGACTGCCTGAAATAATGAATACCATAAAACACAGACACATTTGAAGGAGCA
Organism: Harpagifer antarcticus; assembly: GCA_902827135.1. NCBI lineage: Eukaryota > Metazoa > Chordata > Actinopteri > Perciformes > Harpagiferidae > Harpagifer > Harpagifer antarcticus. The sequence continues at coordinate 4,247,359 of CADEHL010001077.1, forward strand.
ATAACAGCCTATCAACGGCTAACATCTATAATGCGTTAATCTAAACATACACAGTATATCTCCTGACTCCGCTGACCTTACTCCAGCAGACACATTAACGTGTGTGAGTTAATTAAATGTCAGGTTTAAGAAGTCAAGTGTTTCTGTGCGTCTGCACTCCGGGGGTCTCACTCATCATATCAGGATCAGTGGCAGAGAGAGGAGACGATTCACTGTAATTGCATCTCTTTGAGGGTCATTTACTGCAATCATACACTGTAGAGTCTTTAGCTAATGGAGCCATTACTGCCAACAATGGATAGCATGCTGTTACCTGAGGATTGTGCTCACCCCTAACCTTCCTGCATTTTATCCCTCTACATCAGCAGGGTTGCCAACTCTCACGCATCTGGCGTGTGACACACGCTTTCACTCTCAATCTCACGCTCTCACGCTGCCCAAACTATTCTCCCGCCAAAAACATGAATACCGAAGACTAGAAACGGTTTTTAAAAAAATGGTCACGTAGTGATCGTCTTCTCAATAGAACATCTTTGATAATGTCTTCTGGCCAATCAGAATCAAGATAACGGCGTGGTGTTGTTGCAGGAAGTCCCGACGGAGAATACTTTTGCTACAGTACATCTCTATACATCATACAACATTACGTGTTGATAGAAATCAACACAAAATAAGACCCCACGGTTTGATGATTGATAGGTGTGTGGGCTGTCTTTCATTTTGACACACAGAACAATGGGGGCTATCCACCCTTATCCACAATGTAAGTAATTCACAGCCTCTTCCCTCTTCTCTCTGTGAGGAGCAGCAGGTTCAGCTTTCAGAACAAAGTAACAAAAAACTCAAATACCATTCATTTTTTTTAAATATGTCGTGGAGTAATAGATGTATTCATTTTTCTTCTCAAGAGAGTACCAGAATGTGTATTTTATGTTAGTATTTCAAAAAATCTCCTGGGGAGAATCCCCCCAGACCCCCAGCAGGGGTTGGGTTTTCAGCAGGTTAACTCTTTCACCTGTGGCGTTTCACTGTCAAGGGGAGCGTGTATGTAATTACATTGCAAATACTGACTTGAGTCACACCACTGTATGGGTTAGCCCTACCATAGATTACCCAACAAAAACACTGGCGCCGCAACTGCCGACCAGTATTGCGCATGCGCAGATCTAAGATCCAGTAGAAATTATAAAAAAGTAAAAGTCTGCTGCTTATTGTTCTCGAGTTCATTTTTATTTATCGTACGATAAGTCAATGAATTGCTTATCGTGACAGGCACACAATAAAACAGTGGAAACAAACATGTGTTTGACTTTCATTAGTGAATGAAACTGGCTGTCCTTTATAGTCTGTGTCCAGTATTGTGTATTTGTATATATTGTATATATATCCTGTATATATGCTAAGGTCCCGCTGCTGACACGATAGCAGTCATTGTGTGCGCATATGTGTAATGTAAAATGTAAAAACCCATGATATCAAAATCTCACTCCAGCCAGGTACCCAAAGTTGGCAACCCTGACATCAGGGGTGTCAAACTCAATTTCATCACGGGCCACATCAGCATTATGGTTGCACTCAAAGGGCCGGTTGTAACTCAGAATTTTTCTTCCACACTTGCCCCTGCTAACATCTCAGTAAATGAGCTAGTAGATCATTTTAATTCAAAAATTAAAAATATTATAGATGCCATTGCTCCATCTAAGGGAAAGGAAGTGTCTGGCAAGAAAATATCTCCATGGAGAAAGGCCATGACCGTGAAAACAGAAAAAAGAGAGTGTCGAAAAGCTGAACGTAGGTGGCGAAAAACGAATCGCCAGGTTCACTTTGAAATCTATAAAGAGATACTTGGCCTTTATAATTTTGAATTCAAAAACGCACGACAATCGTTCTTCTCTGACATCATTACCAAAAACAACGCACGTGCCTTGTTTGCTACCGTCGACAGACTAACTAACCCCCCAGTGTCAGTAGCCTCTGAATTTCTATCCACCAGGGCGTGCAATGATTTTGCCTCCTTCACTGACAAAATTCAGAAAATCAGACAAGCAGTCAGTGCCTCTGCATCAGGAACAGCAAATGTGTTGTCTCTGTGTCCACTTAACATCAATTCAAACACCATGACACAATTCCATCAGATTAATGATAAAAACCTAGAGGACATTATACAACTTCTGAAATCCTCCTCCTGCTGCCTTGATATTATTCCAACGGGATTTTTCAAAGATGTTTTTCATTGCATGGCCTCAGATCTACTTCATATAGTAAACAAATCTCTTCACTCAGGTATTTTTCCACAGGCCCTGAAAACTGCAGTCATTAAACCGCTCTTAAAAAAGAATAATCTAGATGCTTCAGTAATGAACAATTATAGGCCCATATCAAACCTCCCATTTCTAGGTAAAATCATTGAAAAAGTTGTTTTTCAACAGTTGAATAATTTTTTGCATTTAAATAACTGTTTGGATGTGTTCCAGTCAGGCTTTCGTCCAAACCACAGCACTGAGACTGCTCTTGTAAAGGTCTTTAATGACATCCACTTAAACACAGACAGTGGCAGAACTTCAGTGTTAGTCTCAGTGCTGCGTTTGACACTGTTGACCACAGCATATTACTAGACCGACTGGAAAACTGGGTGGGTCTTTCGGAAACAGTTCTAAATTGGTTTGAATCCTACTTAAAGGACAGAAACAACTTTGTTTCTATAGGTAAATACACATCTGAGTTGACAAATATGACATGTGGGGTTCCTCAAGGCTCCATCTTGGGGCCTCTTCTCTTTAACATCTACATGCTACCACTGGCTCAGATAATGAAAAACAACAAAATAAGTTACCATAGCTATGCGGATGACACACACATTTACGTAACAGTTTCACCAGGAGACTATGCTCCAATTCAAACACTGAGTAAGTGCATTGAACAAATCAATGACTGGATGTGTCAGAACTTTCTCCAATTAAACAAAGATAAAACTGAGGTAATGGTTTTTGGAGCCAAGGCAGAACGTATAAAAGTTAGCGCTGAGCTTCAGTCTGCAATGTTCAAAACAACAGATAAAGCCAGAAATCTAGGTGTAGTCATGGACTCTGACCTGAGTTTCAACAGTCACATTAAAACAGTTACTAAATCAGCCTACTATCACCTAAAGAACATATCTAGGATTAAAAGACTAATGTCACAGCAGGATTTGGAAAAACTTGTCCATACTTTTATCTTCAGTAGACTCGACTACTGCAATGGTGTCTTCACAGGTCTCACTAAAAAATCTATTAGGAAGCTGCAGCTGATTCAGAACGCTGCTGTTCGAGTCCTCACTAACACTAAGAAAGTGGATCACATCACTCCTGTTCTGAAGTCTTTACACTGGCTTCCTGTGTGTCAAAGAATAGATTTCAAAAATACTGCTGCTGGTTTATAAAGCACTGAATGGTTTAGGCCCAAAATAAATGTCTGATCTACTGCTAAATTATGAACCATCCAGATCTCTCAGGTCTTCAGGGACTGGTCAGCTTTCTGTCCCCAGAGTCAGAACTAAACATGGAGAAGCAGCGTTCAGTTATTATGCTCCAAATATCTGGAACAAACTCCCAGAAACCTGCAGGTCCGCTGCAACTCTGACTACTTTTAAATCCAGGCTGAAGACTTTTCTTTTTGTCGCTGCTTTTAATTGAACTATTCATATCTTAGACTGCACTGTAACTTTTATCCATGTATTTTTTCTTTTAATGTTTATCTTTTAATGTTTATTTTATTAGCTTTTCTTTTTAATGACTGATTATAAACACCAGAAACACTTTTTCCCATTGACTTACATTGGGAAAGAGTGGTCTGTAACTCGTTGGATAATTTTTTTTAAACTAAATAAACTACCCAGTATGAACGTTTGTATAGCCCTTATTAAAAACATTCGTTGTTCAAGTTGTAAAAATTTGCTAATAACGTTATTCTGAGAGTTATTTCCCTCTGCATTATGAACGCGCATCTAACCCACGGGACGAGACAGCTCCTCCGCCAGCTGAGGGTCACCCCCGTCGGCTGAGGGGTGACTGGGTTTGTAGTTGGTCATTTGCTTGACCCCCTGCCACACCCGCCTGGAATCGTTGCCCCGGAAGCAGTCCTCAATCTTCCCCTTGTAGTCCATCTTGGCCCGCTTGATCCCCCGCTTCAGGTCGGCTCTGGCAGTGCTGTACAGCTCCCTCTCACCAGTCCTGAAGGCAATGTCCCTCTCCCTGACCAGGCGCTGTACTTCTCCAGTCATCCACGGCTTCTTGTTGGGATGAACCCGGATGCGCTTATCCACAGTGACGGAGTCTGAACAGTGCTTGATGTATCCCAGGACCGCTGATGTGTACTGTTCCAGGTCCTTCAGTGGTTCTCAGGTTACAGTTACATAGCAGTGAATATAAACAGACTGATTAATATGAATATTACTGTAAACTAACCTGTGTAAAAGTTTCTCGAATAAATGTACTTTTTTTGGTGGAAGAAGCAATTTATAATTTGTTTACCCTGCCCCTCAAAGAATCGGGATTGAGAACCGTTAAGAACCGGAATCGAAAAGTAGAATCGGAATCAGAATCGTGGAAATTCAAACGATACCCAACCCTACTCACTCACCGGTCATCGAAAACCAAAAAAAATCATATCCTATCATAATGGTTGCTAATGTATTGTCGCACATCGTATTGTTTCATAATGTATCCTGTATCGTATTTTATCTTATAATATAGTATCCTATCATATTGTACCAAACCATGTCTTATCGTATCTTAAATAAAGACTCTGCCTTTGTTTAACGTGCCTCAGATCTCAGATTTCCTGTGTGTGTGTGTGTGTGTGTGTGTGTGTGTGTGTGTGTGTGTGTGTGTGTGTGTGTGTTTGTGTGTGTGTGTGTGTGTGTGTGTGTGTGTGTGTGTGTGTGTGTGTGTGTGTGTGTGTGTGTGTGTGTGTGTGTGTGTGTGTGTGTGTGTGTGTGTGTGTGTGTGTGTTCTTTGTGTAGTTCTTTAACAAAATGGTCTTGCCTCCTTTTTTGTTAGAGTTTCATTGTTTCATTCAGGGACATGCAAAGTCACCTCTCCCTCCCTCCCTCTCCATCCGCTTTCTTTTCTGTACAACTTTACTTTGGATGCTAAGTGAGATCATCTTTCAGCCGTAAATGGGGGAATAATTATGCTCTCAACCGCAGCTGGGGTGAGATACAGGGGCGGGAGCAGAGTAATCACATGTGCTGAAAGGCAGGGTGAAGTGAACGCCAATTACAAAGAGAAAATACAGTGAGGATAAAGTGTGATCCTGCCAAAGGTTACGTGCAGGAGATAAAGACGGGAGGGAGAAAGGACAACATGTAAAAAGTGGAGAAAGAAAATGAGACAAAAGGAAGAGTAATAGAGAGAAGATTGGTGAAGCCGATATGGGAAATTACCAAAAAAGGATAAGAAGATGTGGGGATAGGATGCTATAATACATTAGCTTTTTAGACAAGGGGGTAATAAAAGTCCTAGCATTAACGGGTTTGGTGCTTTAAAACCTAGATCAAGTTTATTTTTTAAATAGTATTGAGGAAAAGTGATTCATTCATTTAATTTGTGTGGCAAAATGTGTCAAATCTAAGTCTGCACTTACGTTTGAAGTTGGTTTTATCCCCTCAAGGGCTTAAGTAGATAAAGATGAGGCAATTTTCAAGATGGAAGATGATTTTAGACGTCTTGGAGGAGGCGTGTGGCGCAGTGGATAGAGCCTTGGTGTTCGGATCAGGGGAGCGCAGGTTCAAACCCCACTGCAGTCAGCATGTCGTTGTGTCCCTGAGACACTTCACCCCAAAGTGCTCCTGTGGGGATGGTCCACAGTATTGAGTATGTAAGTCGCTTTGGATAAAAGCGTCTAACAAGTAACATGTAATGTCTTGTGTTCTTGCAACTCCGTCAAAACACCACCAGATGGCAGCATTGGGCTTTATGTGCTGCTGATCCATCGCTACAGTCTGGATACTTCACATCACAGAGAGCATCCTGAAGATGTGCAGACACTTATGGAAGATAATGAAAATCATCATAAAGGGATGAAGTATAACTGATGATGATGGAAAGCTTTCAGAGCAACAGCCCAGTGTATTAGATGGTGAGCAGTGTGATGAAAGCCTCACTGTGAATGAAGACTGCGAGATAGAAGTGCAGTGGACATCCTAAAAGTCTCATCGATATGCCTGGCATTTAAATGTGGGTAAAACACTTTTTTTTAGCAAATTGAATAATCCTAATCTGGTTTTTTAATACTTTGTTGCCGGTATTTACTATCGAGGTTGTTGGGGATTCATTTTTACTGCCAAATTTGAAGATTTGTTTTAATATTTAACCAATAAGAAATAAAAAAACTAAGAAAAAAGGAACTTACGAAAATAGTAATTATTAAAAGAAATAGTTTTTTCTAATCATCCTGATGTTTCGCATCAACATGCATTAAAAAAACTTAAATGTTGACTTAAGTGTATTATTTAAGCAAATTCCACATAACTAAGTTAGATGCAAGTTATAATATTGTTGAACTAACAATAATAATACAGTTATGTGAGATCTGTTGACATAATACATTTCATTCAAATCAATGTTTCAGTTTGGCAGCAGCAGGCAGGTCGGTTAATCAAATTTCCGCCTTTCTATTGATTTATTAAAAAGTACATTTTACAGACAAAGCCACATGGGTGTGTTAATAATTCAGAAGAGTAAAAACTGTTTCCCCAACTGTTTCCTCCTGTGTATCACATTGAATCATTCTGACTGTTTCTATAATGCATCGAGTCCTCTGAGCACTGCAGGCTGTGTTTAGGGGTTTGTTGTCTGTTTGGTTTACGCTGTGTGAACGCACCAGTCACCGGGTCCTGCAGTGTGTGTGTGTGTGTGTGTGTGTGTGTGTGTGTGTGTGTGTGTGTGTGTGTGTGTGTGTGTGTGTGTGTGTGTGTGTGTGTGTGTGTGTGTGTGTGTGGTCTAGCATTACTATACTTGTGGGGACCTACATCTGTTTACATAGTCACGTGTGGGGACTCACCTCCCTTATGGGGACACATTGGAGGTCCCCATAAGGGGAATCATTAATTTTAGGGTGAAGACTTGGTTAGGGTTAGGGTTAGGGTTAGGGTTAGGCATGTGTTGGTTAAGGTTAGGATAAGTCTCCAGGAAATGCATGTAAGTCAATGTAATGTCCCCTGAAGTGATGTATACATGGTATGTGTGTGTGTGTGTGTGTGTGTGTTTGTGTGAATACCTCCCCATACAGTGGTTGTGTGTGCATGTGTGTATAATTTATTTTCCATGCAGCACATATACAGTGAAATACATAAAATGTTCATGGTCTTGGCATGTTTGTCTTGCCTCCTGCACACCCTACTAAACTCAAGACTTTCTGTGTGTGTGTGTGTGTGCGTGTGTGTGTGTGTGTGTGTGTGTGTGTGTGTGTGTGTGTGTGTGTGTGTGTGTGTGTGTGTGTGTGTGTGTGTGTGTGTCCTGCTGTGTGCACTCTTCATGTGTGTGCACGCATGGTGTGTGCCCTTGATGTCCCTCTGTGTCTGAACCGTGGAGTGTTTCCTCGCATGAATGCATCTCCGAAAGTGCCTCTCTGCTTTATCTCCACCCACACACACCAACTAGCAGAGTCTCCACAGACCACACACACAATAGACATGATAATTACATGTGTGTGTTGCCCCCGTGCCTTACAGCTGATTCTAATTGTACCACAAGTTGTTGCCGGGTGTTTTCAAGGTCAGACACACAGTGTAATTTAAAGGACTTAACCTGCAGAGCCCAACGGATGCTGAGCGTTCACCGAGTGATTAGCTTTGCCGGGATATGACTTGTTATCAAAGGGAGAACAAAAATGTCTGTTACCATTCATTCGTATGAAACTATGCATGACTCATTGGATGACTGCACTCAGCAAAGAGAAGTGGAAATGCAAAGTGAAAGAGAAATACTCTGCCCTATATTATTTTACACACTTTCGCCATCGGGAGCATTCAACTTTCATTAAATCCACTATACCCAATGTGATGCTACTTCATGTCTTTCTTTTAAAGGAATCTTTCACTCAGAATTGATCCTAAGTTGACATTTCTAACCCTGACCTTTTTGTGCAAACACTTCTCGAATCCCTCAATGGGAAACAAAGAATTCAAAAACAGAGAAATATTAAATAATTGATTAATACAGTTCTGCATAAACATCCTCACGCTTGCAAACGGCTTAGTAACGTTAAGCAAACGTTAAAGTATAGGAGGCAGTATTTAGCAGAATAGGGCCTTTGAAAGCGCTCACCATTTACTTCCATTCATCAAGACTTTTCGATCTTATTCACCTTAGAGACATGCAAGAAAAGGTTTCCCTCATATTCAAGGTATAACTGATGTATGGACATACGTTAAATTGAATCCAGGTCAGATGAAGATATTGGCAAGAGCACCGAGTTATCCATCTTCAGTGCTCTCCCCCCTACTGAAACTTGGCTCTGTGTGTGCGTGTGTGTGTGTGTGTGTGTGTGTGTGTGTGTGTGTGTGTGTGTGTGTGTGTGTGTGTGTGTGTGTGTGGTGTGTGTGTGTGTGTGTGTGTGTGTGTGTGTGTGTGTGTGTGTCTGCGTGCGTGCGAGCTCTCCTGGCGGTATTTGGCTCAAATCACCTATTTGATGTTGAAGGTCACCAGCTAGATGTCTCACTCTCCTTTCACTCCGTCTCTCAGTACTTGCATCACTGAGACACGAACAAGTAAGTATGATTGCGTACATGTCAGTTTTGTGTATTTCATGTTTTTGTTTCATGTGCCTTTTCATGGTGTGTCTCCAAGTGGTGAGACTCCAGCGTTATTGTGAAGCTTCTCTTACAGTACTTAGAGCACTTGAGACATAATGTGCTCACTTCATTAAGTCCTTGGAGACGTTTGAGTTATTGACTGGACATTCATCACTTACTCACAGGTAGTGATTTGTGTTTGGACGAGTAATAACTCATGTAGCAACATATCCATTATTTTAGTTAACTATATAACATTTGTAACCATTGCATGTAGCTTAGAATTTCAACCGTATATCCATTACTTACTTCTTCAATATACTTTTTGCAAACAATTTCACGTGATAATCCATTGTTTTTAGCTTAACTGTTTATTCATTAAGGCAAGGCAAGGCAAGTTTATTTATATAGCACCTTTCAACACAAGGCAATTCAAGGTGCTTTACAAAAATGAAAGACATTCAGACAAAGGCATTTAAAAATAGTAAAAGATAATAAAAGAAACATTAAAAGAAAAAATACATGAATAAAAAGTTACAGTGCATTAAGATATGAATAGTTCACACAGAAGTTCCACTTTACTGATGACCACAACGGCTCAGTTTCAATTAAAAGCAGCGACAAAAAGATAAGTCTTCAGCCTGGATTTAAAAGTAGTAAGAGTTGTAGCGGACCTGCAGGTTTCTGGGAGTTTGTTAAGCCAAAATGTATAGTTTATCCATTACTTTTAGCTAACTATTTCAACATTTTATCAATTTATTTAAGCTAATATATACGTTGTTGTTTATTTACTGATTTATAACTACTTTGACTATTTATCTATTCATTAAGGTTGTTTATCTATACATTGTACCGAACTATTATAATTGATTGTCCATTTATTTGATAAAAACATACAAGTTGTTTATCCTTTTATTGTAATAAATTCATTACTGTTAAGCTTAATATTCAAATTATGTATCTCTTTAAGCTTACTATTTGAACAGTTACTATCGTTTAGCTTTCTGTCTTAACCACTTATGTGTTTCGAGGAGTCAACACTGTTAAGTCCCAAAGACTTTTTTTTCACGGCACTGTGTCTCAGGGCATCTTAATATTTAAAAACCTATTAATGTGTTATACCAGATTAACGGGAAGAATCCCAGCTAACTGACGATACAAACCATTTTTACCAAAACAAAACACAAGTCTCATAAGAAATCTAAATGACCCCTGAGCGAAAAAAATGCTAACGCACTTTGGCACAGAACTCAATATAAAGATACCCTTATTACTTATCGTAACTGCACATACAAGATATCTGATTAAAGCTGAGACTCCACAGATTATATAGGTATAGTATCATCACTGAGTGATCAGAACTCGCGACAGGGGACGCAAACACGTAGCAAAACACGTAGCATTACGGAGCAAAAACGGGACATCGTCTCACCTTAGCTGTTATTCTGATCAAAAGTCGTGTTCAATGGCATTAAAACGAGAAAAAACGCGGCTGAGGGTTAATCCATAGGTTAATTGAATGTGTCTGTCACTTTCAAAAAATTATTTGTAATCCACAATTCTATTTTTATGTAAAAATCGGAGAGTAAAAGTTAGCTGCTAATGGTAGCCACCAGAGTTATCGCAGCTTCCGGTTTTGGCTATGCGTCACTCTCACTCCTTATTTGGTAAGGTGTGTGTGTATGTGGGAGTTCCCCTCGATTCTATTGGCTCTAGCGGTTCAAAAGAGATGTCAATCATCAAAATCGAGCGAGGGGGGCCAGAGATATGGAAAATCCACACGAATGACCCCAGAAGTGGGTTTATTTTTGCTAAATCTCTCTAAAAAGGTCAAATTTCACTTGTTTTGCATAAATCTTGATACAGTTACTTATTATATGTTGTAGTTTGGATTCCTAAAGCTTTTAGTCTACCATCCCATCATTCAAGGGTGGTTTTCACTATACGTTTTATTATATTTTTGGACGGACACTATCATTTAAAAATTGTTTACTGTGTTCAATCTGAATTTACTTCCTTTGAGAAAAAAGATTATTCATTTAACCCTTTTAGAAGGGAAGATAATGGTCATTTGTTCTGGGCATGTCATTTTCGAGCCTGATACCTGAAAAACAAGCTCGGGGCTTAACAGTTAGAGCATGTCATTATATAAACAAATTAAATAAAAGTAAAGAACTGAAGAATATCCTATCAAAACTCTATAGTATTTCAGAAAACTATTGAAAGTATGAAGCCAGCTGTACCTCGGTTCGCTTCTTTGGGCCTTTTTATGCTAGAGCAACTTATATAGAGCCGTTGCCGTTATTGATGCTGTAGAAGAAGAACAGCCACAATCAATGTCCATATCCCCTGCAGCTAGAAATCAATCCAAAGAACTGGCTGAGGATCACTTTCAGAAATGGGGATGCTTGCAGTGGGCTCAGGAAGTGGATGAGGTTTGAATATGGATGATATGACAGCCTGGGACCAATACTATGCAGTATATCAGAGCTGTTGGCAAGCTGTTGTCACGCCTTATTAAGGTAACTTTGCAGCATTCAAATCATGAATAATATTGGAAATGAATCAGCAGTTTACAAGTATATTAGCTCTAATGCCTACTAAAATATGGGTTTCTTAACACATATAACGAGATATAGAGGATACAGAGTACTTAGTTTAAATGGACAGATAATGTTGGATCATTTTGATTCGAGATTTGATTTTAATTTGAAAGAAGTTACTGAAAATGTGCTTTATTCCTATTTGTTTTAAATTCATAAACTAAACTGCTCAATCAGCTGAAATAGTTTTTAGTTTTTCAAAATATGTTTTCTTAGTTGAACTGGACTGGTTAAGACTATTATTGATTCATATCGATTTGAGAGTTTCTTTTAATTTGAAGTTTTTGCACACAACTGAGCTTTAATTCTTTTTGTTTATTAAAAATATAAAACGGTCCCTGCCCAAATATTGTCCATGTAGTTTTCGCGTATGCCTGTGCGTAAAAATAAAAGATCAGCTCATCTATCGGGCGTGGCTGGCTGGCTCCTCTGGAGGGGGGGGGGGTCTGTAGTGTGCTGCGGGGCTTCTGGATGCTCCGTGATGGATGAGGAGTGACAGATCGGGGTTAGCTGCCGGGGGACTCCATTTTCTTCCACGGTCCTACTCGAGGAGAAAGCAGAGGAGGTGAGAGGGACGAGAAAACAGACCCACACCCCCCCCCCCCCTCCCTCTTCTTTCCCTCTCTCTCTCTCTCTCTCTCTCTACTCCCGTGCATCACAACCTAGTGGGCTTTACCCAGACTGCACCGCATTGCCGCTGCTCTGCTGCTGCCAGAGGACCCAACCCACCAAACTAACGCGCTAACACACAGAGAGAGAGAGAGAAGATCGGTGCTTTCAGCTGCTTCTACCCGCAGCTGGAGACTGGATGCTGTGCAGATTTTGCGGTAGTATTTATAATATGCAGCATTTCCCTCTCCACCTCCTCTCCTTCTCTCTGGATCTGGGCTCTGATTCGCTGTCCTGCTCCCTAATGCCAACACTTTGGAGACTGGAGTGACTCCGGGAGTGATTTTGGAGATCATACTGCTGCATAGTGCCAGAAAGACAAGGATACAAGTTGGTGATGAATGGAGCTGTTTACTTGAGAGCTCCATACAGGCTGTTTCCAACATGGGTGTTGACTGACTGGAATTTGCACTTGTGAGGATTAAATCTACGCTCAATAATTCCCGGACCATGCAGATTCTGCCGCCTTGGACGTTATTTGTGTTACTAGCCCACGCGCATGTTTTACTATCCCTGAGAAATAATGAAGAAGTTAAAGAGGACAGCAAAGCCGGCGCACACTCTGCACGGACTTTCCATGGGTCACCCCGGGAGAATCACCACAAAAAAGCCTGGGACCGTGCGCTCTCGCCGGGGTACGCCACAGGTGCGTCCTCGGAGCCTCAGCGGGCGATTATCCGAGGGCCCCTGAACTCCACTCACCAATGGAAGAGGGTAATTGCTGTGGAGACAAGGCGACACAACAAACGCGACTTCATTAGGACTGTGACCCCCGTGGAGGATCCCCACGCTAACTCACATTGGGACCCGACGCGCCACCACAATAGGAGGATAAAGTTGAATGGTAGTACGGGGACGCCAGCAGGTGGACACTACAATGCCGCTAAGCCCTCTTCAATGGACGAAGAAGGGGGGCTCGATGATAGCGACAGGCACAGGAGGGGCACAAAAGATGAACACAAGAAAGTCTCCAAGAGGGGGAGAGCCCGGCTGAACAAAAGCGTGGGGGTTTTGGCTCAGTCTTGGGAACCCATCCCCAAACCTCTGGCCCTCACTTCCACCGACTTGCCCTTTGACCTCTTCACCAGGAGGCCCGAGTTCATCACTTTCAGGGAGGAGAACCCCTGGGACGCCACGCCAATCACCCCTCCCAGCTCGCAGGACTTTGGGGATGAGATCAAGAACCCCTTCTACCCGGTGACCAGCGAGACCTACGGAGCGTACGCCATCACCTGCGTCTCCGGGGTCATCTTCCTGGTGGGCATAGCGGGGAACATTGCCATCTTGTGCATAGTGTGCCAGAACTACTACATGAAGAGCATCTCCAACTCCCTGCTGGCCAACCTGGCTGTGTGGGACTTTGTGCTCATCTTCTTCTGCCTGCCCATGGTGGTGTTTCATGAACTCACCAAGTCCTGGCTGCTGGGGGAGTTCACCTGCAAAGTGGTGCCCTATGTGGAGGTAAATGTCTTCTTCTCTTCCTTGTTTAATTCCATCCCATTGCTTCCTGCAGGATGACATGGGGCTGAACTAGTGTGATGTAATGATCACACCTATTTAGTGACAATACACTTAATCTGTGGCTTCGGGGTATGAGAAAGAAGCTTCACGCTGTCGCCTGAGTAAAGGAAATGATAGAGTTGAGTTTCAAGAAAGAACAGAGACATATAGGATGTCTTTTCAGCCAATTACTTTTGACACCTGTACACCTGCTGCTGGACAGAGAGCCTGACCTAGCCATCAGGCCTGCACACACACACATGAATACACACCAGGTTAAAGCTCACTATCTCCCATTCACAAGTAAAATATGTTATAGTTCCCTCTCTTACACACACTTTCAGCCTCTTAAATGTTTGCTATGAGGAGTGGACGGATGCTAGACAGGTTGTTTACACCCTGGTGATCCCTTTGTGTGCTCACTGCAATTACTCCAGTGTCAGATTCACCTTTGTATAAAACAGGGGATTCCAGCTTGTTTTGAAAGGACTATTGTCCCAGCCCGGCTGACGGAGAGACATAAAGACAAGACAACACAGCACATGTGATTTTAAAGGAGTTTTCTGAATCCAGATATATTATAAAGGGGAAACACCCCAGGTAGGAAGGATATATTTTTTAAGTGTCCACATTTTATGATGCAAATATTGTCATTTTAATCTGAACATTGGCTCGGTTCCATATTCTTGTTTTGCATTGTTGACCTTGTAAAGTCAAAGGCATTGAGAGTTTTAGATATCTCTTCCAATTCATCCATAAGGAAATACTGCTGGAAAAACGGCTTTGCTATAGGTATAACATGTTATATAAATCAGGCTGTAGAATTAAAATTGAGAGGGATGAACCCCTCTTTAATGGTCACACATGCAGAGCACACACAGTGAAATGCGTTCTCTGCTTTTAGTACCAGGAGTCTAGTACTAGGAGCAGTGGGCAGCTATTGTACAGCGCCCGGGGAGCAATGGGAGTGAGGGGGGAAGGGGGGTGTCCGGTGCCTTGCTCAAGGGCACCACGGCATGGCAGGAGGTGAACTGGGACCTCTCCAAGTAGCAGTCCACACACTCCATATTTTAGGTCTGGTCGGGGACTTGAACCGGTGACCCTACAGCTCCCAGTCCAAGCCCCTCCTGACATGCTGTAAATGGTATATTGACAAGGCCCTTGGTAAGAACACTCTGAATATAGATAGGAATACAACTGGAAAGTGTGGAAGTGCTACTGAAGTGGAGATTTCTGGGTAACAGTACGAGAAATACCTCCTCTAAAGTTACGTATTTCAAAATCCCAAATTGCAGGACTCAACAGGAGCATCTAGTCACAACCAATGAAACTAATAGATCATCATTAAACTTCACTAATCTGAAAGAAGACAGTAGCAGAATTGCCAAAATCTCAAGTTGCATGTGTTGCCTCGCCCTAACGTCTAATAAACACGGCTTGAGTTGCATGTAAGTGAGAGCTTTTCTATGCAGTGCAGCAAAAGCAGGACAGCGAATGTAATCAAAGAAAAGGCTGGATGTCAGGCAGTCTGACACTCTCCAGCTTCTAAAACCAGGCAGTGAGCCAGGACTGGCGACAGAATGAGACCCAGGTTCCGCCCGCTGGAGACACAGCCTGCAGACAGGGAGGGCGGGGGGGGGGGAGGGGCTGTGACATCATCAGGCAGCGGGGATGTGAGCAGGTACGCTTTTATCCTCAAACCAGCTTTCAGTAATCATTCCCCCACCTGATTAACTCTGGGATGTAGAGCTTTGATTTCCCAGAACAGCTTCTTATTACAGACAGGTTTTTCTGGAGCTGCATCGTATTAATTATTCCTGTGTGAAAGAGACTTTTGTAAATCCTATCCTCTTCTTTGGTCTTTTGAAATGCAGGTGTATAGCGTTTAATGAAAGATAGCGCTAATAGTTCTGCGAGGAAAATAGGTCACACCTAGAGGAATATGCTTTTGGAGTCATTTCAAATGTGGTTCAGTTCACCTTGTGAGTGCATAGGCTATAGTATGTTTAAATGATGGGGGGATCAGAGCCCCTCCCTGTGAAATTGCATATGAGCTATTCAAGGACCACGGGATATTATTTAATAACTTTAATAACCTACTTAAAAATGGCAATCAGTATGGTGTGTGTGTGTGTGTGTGTGTGTGTGTGTGTGTGTGTGTGTGTGTGTGTGTGTGTGTGTGTGTGTGTGTGTGTGTGTGTGTTTGTGTCTGTGTGTGTGTGTGTTTGTGGAAACATTGTATTCACCTGTCTCAGCACTTGTCTTATTATATGGGTTTTAAAAGTGCCTAAAGTGTGTGTGTGCGTGTGTGTGTGTGTGTGTGTGTGTGTGTGTGTGTGTGTGTGTGTGTGTGTGTGTGTGTGTGCACGGGCACGTGTCAAAACAGGCCGTGAGTAATGCAGCCTGGGGTTCACTCTCCCTGTGGAACATTCAGAGAAACACACACACCCCAACACACACACTCAACCTATGGAGTGACATAGTTCTTCACTTAACCCAAATTCAGTCATGGGGAATGTGAACATTTGGCCTGACATAAAGACACACATACTCAGCCATGCTTAAATCATCGCTCTCACACAAACATGAAACATGCATATTAATCTGAAGGTGGTTTGGATAGTGTCTCACCCCTGAAAGAAAAGCCTCCCATGGTGCTGCATTCAGTGTTTAGTAGAGCGTGGAATCGTCTAAACCAAAAGCAATTCTAGGTGTGAGATGTGAGAAATATGGCAGGAAAATTGTGAGACTGCTGCAGAAAATACAGATGTGGGTTGCAGGCGGCATGCATTATTTCAGAGGCTGCTGTCTCTGCAGATGATTCCTTTAAGCAGTGATGCACACAGCATAAAGTCAGGCATCACTAATAGGCAATAAGTGTTACTATGTTCACCTGGCAGCATTCGGATAAGACTTGAAAGTAGGTTATAAGACAAATAACCAGAGCAGTAAGCATTTCAAAAGCCACAGGGATAAAAGTAGTCATTTGTCAAGGTTCATTCAGAACTGTGCTGCTACCCCCAAGTGCATTTCCAAATGCAAGTGTAGAACGTTGCGCTCTAATGGTGAGAACAATCTTTATGCAATATTGCTTATAGGCTGAGTTTATTGTTCAGCAACATGAAAACACAGGCGCTCACATTGATTAATAATAAAGATAATGTTATATAGCAAATGACATAGACACTATACATGCGTACCTGAAAGCATCTGCAGTATATAAAGAATGTATTTCTAAAAGTACGTATAGGAAATAATGCAATATGTGCGTATGATTTCTAAAACCCTGTTCATATGGTCATTATGTCTGCATCTCAATTATTAATGAGGGCTTCCATTAGCAGACAGAGATGGCTGTGTTCACACCTTTTTTCCAAACCTGATTTACAGCTAATTACAAATGGCCATCATGGAACATAAATCTAGCGCCTCTCTGGAGACTCATTGTGTCCTCAGTGGCATTACGGCACTTCCACTAACAGGCCTGCCATCACTGCTACCGTATGAAGTGGGAGAAATAATGGCTTATAATGAATGGTAAATATCTGAAAATATATATAACTTTGGTGATAGTATATGTCCCTGTTTTTTATTAAGTGAATGTATTCATAAACATCTTCAAGTGATTGCAAATGGAACTAAGTCTGTAAATAATTCAGTCAAATTCACTCTTTTGCACTATTCTGTGATACTTAACGCTATTACACGGCTTAGTTGAACACTAGATGCTGATTTGTCAATTCCAAACATGTGGTCTGCTCTTCTATGCTAACAGACTGCTGCTAAGGATAAAAGACTGTCGCTAGGATAACAGACTGTTGCTAGGAAAACAGATTGTTGCTAGGAAAACAGATTGTTGCTAAGGATAACTGACTTTTGCTAAGGATAACAGACTGTTGCTAGGCAAGGCAAGGCAAGTTAATTTATATAGCACTTTTCAACACAAGGCAATTCAAAGTGCTTTACAAAAAATGAAAGACATTAAGAAAATGGCATTTAAAATCAGTCATTAAAAAGAAAAGCTAATAAACATTAAAAGAAGAAATACATGGATAAACATTAAAGAAGAAATACATGGATATACATTAAGAAGAAATACATGGATAAACATTAAATTGCTAGGATAACAGACTGTTGCTAAGGATAATAGACTGTTACTAAGGATAACAGACTGTTGCTAGGGATAACAGACCATTGCCACGATCAAGGGACTGTGTGCAGTCATATCAATCCGCAAAAAAAAGTCCCGTCAATTTAACTTCAGCTGTGTTTTTCCATTGAAACCCCATCGGATAGATTTCTAATATTTATTTTTTTATTTATAGAGAGTGAATTAATGATGGCTAAATTGTCCCCAGAACAGAAAAGAGAAAAATAACTTAAAGAAAAAAACCAAAAGAAAAGGAAATATGTTCAATTACAGATAACTGGACGATAGACAAATCATACGAAGACGGACAGGAAGTAACTTAAGGTTTATTTAGATTATCGTGCAATAAGCAGAATCATTTGCAATGATCCAGTCAATAATGAAAAAATACAAAACCGACAGGGTAAGCACCTCTTGGTATAATGATCTGATACAACATTTATTCTTGATTCAGTACATAGTTGTGCTAATCTGTCCATCTACTCCAGTGCAATGTACGCTAATAAAGACACTGTGGGATATTATAGCATGAAGACTATAGCATGTGGTCATGGTTTTCATAGAAATTGCTTTTACAAGTGGAATTGATTATTTATTCCCAGGCTTATATAAACTGTCTGGTGTTTGTTTGCATACATCTGGCTTCTACTGTGCTGCACAATACTCTGCAGTCAGACACTGAAGGCAGTCTGTGCTGTGGTACAGTGGGCAGACAGACAGAGAGACAGACAGACAGACAGACAGACAGACAGACAGACAGACAGACAGACAGACAGACAGACAGACAGACAGACAGACAGACAGAGAGACAGAGAGAGAGAGACAGAGAGACAGACAGACAGAGAGACAGAGAGAGAGAGACAGAGAGACAGACAGACAGACAGACAGACAGACAGACAGACAGACAGACAGACAGACAGACAGACAGACAGACAGACAGAGAGACAGACAGACAGACAGACAGACAGACAGACAGACAGACAGACAGACAGACAGACAGACAGACAGACAGACAGAGAGAGAACAGACTATTAAACAGAGAGAAGGAGAGAGGAAAGAGAGTGAGGATGGATTGGGAGAGAGAGAGAACAATGGCTGCATGGAGCCACAGAGGGCTGCAATATACTGGGATTGTATTGTGCTGAAATTGGTGGTAATGGCAGGACATACATCAGCTTGACACATTCACTGCTACAACTCTCACACAAACACACACACACACACACACACACACACCCACACACACACACACACACACACACACCACTCACACACTCACACACAGACTTTTAAGTTTGCCATCAGAATTACAAATGTGGTTTCTCTGCATGGCTGTCCAGGAATATGTCGCTATTCCTATATTCAAAAATGATCACTTTCCCAATTACTAGACAGGGGTGGAAGAGGTACTTAAGTAGAATTACCAATGCATGGCAGTAATACCTTACACTGTATGTGTCAAATGTAAGAGTACATGCTGCAGGAAACATCTGGATTTATATTTACACAACTAAATGGACTAGTTCATTATGTTAAACTACAAACCAACAACTAAACAAACATTTCAGCAGCTTCCATAGCAATTGGAATACTCAAGTTAAGCACAAGTACTTCATTATTGTACTAAAGTAGAATAGTTAGTAAATGTACTTAGTTACGTTCAACCACT
Source organism: Harpagifer antarcticus (assembly GCA_902827135.1). NCBI lineage: Eukaryota > Metazoa > Chordata > Actinopteri > Perciformes > Harpagiferidae > Harpagifer > Harpagifer antarcticus. The sequence continues at coordinate 4,266,723 of CADEHL010001077.1, forward strand.
GTCACCAGATATGAAAACTATTCTTGTCAGTTGTTCTCTAAATAGTTATATACAGTACATTCATCCCTATATCTGTCTATCTGCCTGTCTATCTACCTAGCCTGTAGACACACACACACACACACACACACACACACACACACACACACACACACACACACACACACACACACACACACACACACACCTAGAGTCAGTAGTATGTGTAGATGCTCCAGATGGAGGGATGGCCTCCTCTCACTGATCATTGCCCACGGCTGCTCCCTCTGTCTCTCTCTCTGCATCAGCTATCTGTGATTAGAAGCACGCCTCAAGGGAAACACACACACACATAGACTTTCTTACAGTATGGAAGCTTTTTGGCACACACACAGACACGTTTGTGCTTTTACGCTGAATGCCCATACAGAAGCACCACAGAGTGAGTACGTGAACACACACTTTGTCCCGTGCCCTCTGCGTGTCTCGGCCCGTGTCTCGGCCCGTCTATCAGACACGAAGATGACGGCTAATTGGACGATATGTAAATTATGCAGGGTATGTAATTAGGGGCTCTCCATAATGCATGACGGTGAGTCCATTCAGTCAGCTCTTTGTCCGCCGATGAGGAAATATTGTGTTTTGAATGTTGAGACAAGACCGCACAACACCATGAAGCAAAGATTAGGCTTGCTGTTGGAGGCAATTAACCAAAATGGTGATTAACCATGTATATATGAAATATTCATTGGATGATTACCATGATGAATTAGGTATGTTGGTAGGCATGAGCAGCGTATCAGTTTCAGATCAACATGGAGCTTTAATAGAATATTACAACAGTGTTTAGTCTGGCCTCCAGCAGAACACTTCAGATCTGGACCTGTAGATACTGTTCACTGACGGCATTGTCTTTATGTCCAAGGGAATTACACAACTAAAGGCAGAGAGAAATAGCACAGAGTGTGGATGGTTGCTATTGAAGGAAAGAAGGAAAGAAAAATTCAGTTTTAAGAAAATGCTCCTTTTGTCTGAGGAATATAATAGAAAGATAATTGATTCACATTTCATACTTCGTATTGTAAACTGTTATGTCTATTTCTAAGGCTTTCGATCTCTTCACCCAACTGTTGCCTGGCAACATCAGTGTCAGGACCTCGACACAAACTGATGAACCCAAATGCACGACCCAGAGACAAAGTATTGAATATAAAAACATGTTTATGTATTTATACAGTTCAGGTAATCCCTCTTAACAGAATAGGTGGTGGAAATAACAAAAGCGTAACAAAAAGAGGACTTAATACAAACTTAAGCCTGACAAAATAAACACATATAACAAAACCTGACATGAGAGAAAGCAATCCTTGCTGAGTTGAGGCTTGGCACGGCCATTCGATGAAACAAACCAGACGAACTGACACAGGACAGGGGAGAGACAGGACTATTTAAACATGAGGTGAGTGGGAACCGGTGGAACCAATCAGGGGCGGGGCAGACGCTGACGATGGCGGGAAAAACACACGGGGAGGAAGAAAACAGGGCCTGAAATGAAAGACGAGGTAAATACAAAATAAAACAGGAAATGACAGACAATACACATGACAATCAGGGTTAGAAGAGTCCAGGAAGTTGCTGCAATCTAGCCATAAACTAGTCTGAATAAAAGCCCCGCTTTAAAATAACGATTTGTCGCTTTGACACTTCTTGTGCAGATTATGAAGATATACCGGGTAATTAAAGGGGCATAAGAGGTGCTGGTAGGTGGGTTTGTTGACTTTGTATGGAGCCATGCTAGCTGTTTCCTCCTGCTGTCACTCTTTGTGCTAAGCTAGGCTAACCCAGTTCTGGTTTCAGCTTATTGTTACCATGTAGATGTTTAAAGCTACCTTAGAATGACACGCTTTTATCACTGCAAGGTTGGGAACAGAGCTTTAAAGTTTATTTTCTATGGTTACCTCCCCTGTTGGCGTGCACCGCTTTGTACAGCTGTCATATGATTGGTTGCACATCAAAGGTCAGTGTCAATCAAGGCCAAAACGAGCGCAGCGCTTGGCAACAATTTTGAGAGACGGGCGGCACCGCTACCTCCAGGAAACACAGACACAGACAACACAGAGTCGTTTTACCGGTGTTCATGTGAGGGCATCTTCTCATCGAACAGAGAGCGAATGTGTTTCTTTCCTCAAATGTCAAACTATTCTTTTGAAGTATTCAACTTCTTATACAGTTACATGACAGTAGGTCTGTCTGCTGAGAAGAAAAGCTCCAAAAAAAGCTATACTATAAAAAGCTTGTTGAGATCACACACACACACACACACACACACACACACACACACACACACACACACAACTCATATGTATGCACAATTCATTTGTACTTATATACACACACCAAAAAGACTTACACAATTTGACTAATCCTGCATAAATGTCGACGTGCACAGACACACACATACTAATAAGTGTGTGTGTGTGTGTGTGTGTGTGTGTGTGTGTGTGTGTGTGTGTGTGTGTGTGTGTGTGTGTGTGTGTGTGTGTGTGCACATACATGAGCTTCGCTGCTGTTGTTAGACGGATGGTGGCTGTCAGTGGGGGGGGGGGGTCTCTGTCAGAGTTATGGTCTGCTAGAGCCTGCACTGGGTCACACTCCGCCTAGAAATAGGCCTGAAGCTGGATTAACCCTTAGTCTACCTGGCTCATTGTTCTAAGACTGTGTGTGTGTGTGTGTGTGTGTGTGTGTGTGTGTGTGTGTGTGTGTGTGTGTGTGTGTGTGTGTGTGTGTGTGTGTGTGTGTGTGTGCGCGCACGCGTGTGTGTGTGTGTTATGTCTGGCCATTCATCACCTGATAACACCCATTACCCTGACAGTGGCTGGAGTATGGCCGCACAGGCTCCACCAGTCCTTGTTAAAACGCAATTAATAATGTGAGGCGTTTGTGCCACCAGCTCACAGGACCTTTAATCAGGGAAGTAATGGGCCGTTATTGAAAACGGCACCAGGGGACCACGTGCTTCTCGCCTGCTGTGCAGACCGACGCCCGACATGTGTTGTGGATGAAACACCTTTTCATGTTCTGATTTGGTGGTACCTCCCTTGAAGTCTGAGAGCCTGCAGAAATATATAAGATGAAAAGGGAAAACGGTTATTTACAGGTTGCATATCATCAGTCTATGAGAGGTCTATGAGGTGTTCATGTGTATTTAAGGGGAAGCTATTCTGCTCATGTTCAGGTGTATATCAGTATGTAGTGTCTCTACTTTAAAGAGTCCTCTCCTGCTCATGTTCAGGTGTATATCAGAATGTAGTCCCTCTACTCTACTGTGACATGTCTCCATGCTTTAATATTCTTTATTGTTCTCTTACTGCCTGTGCTGCAGCACCTCTTTTCACCCTCTGTCTGAAACCAGAGCCCAGTCTGCTCTGATTGGTTAGCTGGCCGGCTCTGTTGTGATTGGTCAACCGCTTAAAGATGTCCCGCCCCTTAGCCTATCACGTACAATGTGTTGGAGAACTACCCAATAGAAGCGCGAGTGTTACATAGTGATGTCATTATGTTACAGAAGTAAACAAAGGAGTCCAATGGAGGCGTTTCAGGGATTGTTGGATTTTAGGCTTTGCAGACCATTTACATGCACTGAAACCTATATAACACACTACAGGAAGGGACAGCCACAAAAGCAGAATAGGGCCTCTTCAAATGCTACTTTTTCAGAAGTTGAATTGCCACCCTTACGCGAGCAGACCTGTCTTCTCAGGTGAAACGAACATGACACGGTCAGGTCTGCGTTCTGGATGAAATGCCACATTAACACGGTTAATCTTTCTGAAGATGCCAGGGCTTAGTGTGTTCCCTGCTATTGTCTTCTTCTCAGTTCTTTTCTCATTTGCATTAATCCCCTTACACAAACACACACTCAGCCTCATCACCCCACCAGGCCTGACTCTTGACTCTCCCCTCCCCCCCCTCTCTGGTACAAAGCTACGCTTGTTCCTCCTGCCCTCGCTCTCCACCCCGACACACTGATCAAAGCTGGGTTTCAGGGTCCTCCATGACAGCCTTTAAAGCCGCTCCAAGCCTGTTGTTCAAGACATGAAATATTCACTGTGTGTGTGTGTGTGTGTTTACGTGAAGCCAACATATAGGAATACAGGTGGGCTTAAGTACAGATAAAGAAATGGGTCACAAGTAGAGCTTTATATAATCATTTTTAGCTATTAAAATGAACAAAAAACCTCAATTACCAGGCACGTTTTTAACTGAAAATTCATTATTCTCCATTAAAACTGTATTCCTAACGCGCAGCGTAGCAGTGTTTCAGCAGTGGAGTGGGATGCAGAAATAAATCGCAGAGAGCAATTTCCCTGAATGGTTTCCACGCTGACGGATGAGTCAGAGATTGAAGTGAGCAGAACTGCTGTGTGTTTGTGTTTTATTCATAGTGGAGATCATGGGAGGCAAAATTCTGTTTAATCTTTGGTGCCATAACGGCTTCAGACTGACACCCCTGCAGCGATATAACAGAAAGAACACGAGGGCACACTAAAATATTCGTTAGAATTCACTTGAATACAATATTTCTACACCATTTTCAAAGATTCAAAGGTGCATTCATGGCTTTATTAATGTCAAAAACGATGAAAATAACTTTAGCTGCTGCACAGGCTCCGGCTTAACTCGTGTGTTGGTGCCTGGCATCCCAACATACTGTATCTGAGAGTAACATGACAACATCTGCCAAGTGCACTCAAAGCTGCCCAAATCACCTGAAGGATTATTCCGTCCAGGCCGTGAATAACAACTCGTGTGAACGTGGTTCGGCTGACATCTACTCCACGTTGCTCTGAAAAGAAAAGGTGTTAATAAAACATCATAAAAGATAATCGTTGTTCTGATTTCTGTATTTTAGTTGCAAGGTTGTGGCGTAATGGCACATAATAAAATCCAAAATGAAGTCAAATGATCACAGTTACTGGAGCGTGTTGGTGGTTTATCTACCACTCGTTCCCTTCATGTATCCTTCATTGGTCTGGCAACCATGTGTGTCAGAAGGTCAGAGTGTGTGTGTGTGTGTGTGTGTGTGTGCACGTGCACACGCACACACACACACACACACACAGAACATCTTGCAGGGTGTGTGCCTCTATATCTGTTCATGTTTGGAGCACAAAAGTCGTGGCTCACAAGGGCCATCTGGGAATCTGGCTGTTGTAATTACATTTGATATGAAGAAAGAAGGCAAAGGAAGGAGGGAAGGAAGGGAACAGTGGGCGACGACGGAGAGGAAGGTTACGAAAAAGGAGAGATAAGTGAGAGTCGGATGGAGAAAAGGTAAGCAATGTGAGACAGGAGGGATGATGGGGGATCAGTGGCAGATTCTGCTGCAGGCAAAATACTGGAGGAAATGGTTCATGTGAGGACACACACACACACACACACACACACACACACACACACACACTCTCTCTCCAGCTGTGGTTGAATGTTTTGCAGGGTGCCCACTCAGCCAAAATGACTGTTAATCCAACAGATGCCGAGGAAATTTTTGAGCTCTCTGACAATTTGCCGACTTTTTAACATCGAGAACGGGAGGCAATTAGCTTGATACATGGCGGTTTAAATGAAACATCACAGAGGAATGTTTAGGAAGTTTGTTAATTAGTAACACTCATTGAACAATACATTTTACTGAATGAGCGCGGTGCTTTCAATCCGCCCTGTCACTCTCTCGCTGTGTGTGTGGTCTCCTCCCTCTCACACACACATTGAGGGATGCTCCACAGTGGTAATAGCAGCTTTCAGCCTGCCATTGTGCTTCTGTTGCTCCACTGCTTGTAATTACACCAGTGTCAGGTGCACCATTAAATGTGTGCGCTTACGTTTTCTATGTGGTGACTTGTCAACTTGCAGAAAGGCCTTTGTTTGTGTGTGATGTCGGAGATTCTGCTTGGTTACGTCCCCGCCAGCACTTCCTTAAGATTCTGCCAGACGATGTCAGACATTTTCTATACTGGAGATAATTATGTCTGCTCCTTGTTATTCTTTTATTCCTTTAAGACTGGGGACCTGACAACCGCCACAGCCCATCTGGCAGTTGTGGATTCGTTTTACGAGGCAATTGTTAGCTAACTGTTGTCTCTTTTATTCCCTTCTACAGTCCTGTGCTGTTTCATGCTACAGTTTGTTATTAATAGCATTTTAAAGCACCATGACTCAAGTAAAGCCTCTTCAAACCACCAAGACAAATCTGCAATCTTAATGACGTGAAGGTCTCCTATATTACTCTTTTTCAACAATATATATAAAACTGAAGTGTTTGGCTCGAAATACCAAACAGATCATTGTAGCATCCCATAATCCCCTCTGTTTCAGCCCTTTTCCAAAAGTGCTGATTCTTTGTCTGTAGCTTGTGAAGAATAATCTTCTGGGATACACTGCAGAGCCAATGTTGAAGAATGGAGACGGAGAACTTTCATCAAACACGGAGATTTATTGAAGTATCGGCCGGAGAGGGCACACTCAGTTTCACACGTGAACAGTCTTCCACCGAGCAGCCATCTGAAGGTTACACAATATAATTACACAATATATTGACCAAAGGCGGATCCCAAACTTACGCGCCCTTTCTCTGCTAATTAATAACAGATGCGACAAACCATACAAAGACTAGTCAGGACAGGATGCCCCCCCTTTCTCCACAGAGCCAGGCATCTGACCTCTGAGTTGACCCTAAGAATGGCATGATCGTATTTCACAGATTGAGGGAACAACACTTTAATTAGAAACAGAAGTTCGCAGATAAGTTCCCAATTCGATACATGGGAACAGACAGGATTAAAATATTCTCTAACATAGCTTTAAATGCTAATGAGCTGCTGCTGGCCACGCCCCTCTGCAAAGTGATTGGTTTAAAAAACACAATAGGCGCGTTCACACCGGAGTACTTTTCCCCGTACTTTTCCCGTTTAGTTCCGTTAGTACCCCTTATGTCGCGTTCAAACCAAAAGAGTACTTAGTGCCGGGAACTTTTACCCCCATTTTTAGTGCCTGCTAAAGTGGTGGTACCAAAAAAGTACCAATTTCTATTAGCTGGGCCGTGCAAACCACGCCCCGTAAAACTCTCAACAGTTTTTTGAAGCCGCCATTGTATTTGCTGGCATTAGCATTATTAGCATTAGCATTAGCCCCGCGCACCAACGGAGAGAGAATAACTTATGGCAACACAAAAAAAAACGGGTTAGCGGTGGAGTGATGAGGAGGTGTCGGCGTTCTGGCGATCCCCGGAGTTGGGGACTTCCGGCCGGGGACTTCGTGTGGCAGTATACGCCGTGAAGTTGTTAGCGGCCTGCCAGTAAACCCAAAGCAGAAGAAGAAGAAGTGACGTCAGCGGCTCATTTGCGTAATCTTCCCTCGGGGAAAAGTACTCCGGTGTGAACGCGGCTAAAGTCACTCTAGGAGGGGATTCAGGGGATAAGATGGGTGTTACCTTGGTTGGTTATTGGCCAATGGTTTCACAACCCAAAAACACATTGTGACATCACAGAGTGGCCAAAATCTGATCAGCTCATTTTCAGACAGGTTTATATATAAATGGATCAGGACAAAAAGAGAGAGAATCTTTGTTCCTGGAACACAGAGGGGACACATATTTATATATAAAAGACATGACAAAGTGGATTTTGCATAAAAGGTCAAAATAAATTTGTAAAATCTCTGTGTGTTCCCTCAGGTGGCCTCCCTCGGTGTGACCACCTTCACCCTGTGCGCCCTGTGCATCGACCGTTTCCGCGCGGCCACCAACGTCCAGATGTACTACGAGATGATCGAGAACTGCACCTCCACCACGGCTAAACTAGCAGTCATCTGGATCGGTGCTCTGCTGTTGGCCCTGCCGGAGCTCCTCATCCGACAGCTGGTGACCGAGGACACAGGAAATCCTGACGAGCCTCCAGTTGAACGTTGCATCATCAGGATATCCACCTCGCTCCCCGACATGCTCTACATTCTGGGTTTGACCTACGAGGGCGCCAGGCTTTGGTGGTGCTTCGGCTGCTACTTCTGCCTCCCCACCCTCTTCACCATCGGCTGCTCTTTGGTGACGGCGCGTAAGATCCGGCGGGCGGAGCAGGCCAGCGTGCGCAGCAACAAGAAGCAGATCCGTCTGGAGAGCCAGATGAACTGCACCGTCGTGGCGCTGGCGATCGTGTACGGAGCGTGCGTGGTGCCGGAGAACATCTGCAACATAGTGTCCGCGTACATGGCGGCCGGTGTTCCTGAACACACCATGTCCGTCCTCCATCTTCTGTCCCAGCTGCTGCTCTTCTGTCGGGCCGCGGTGACTCCGGCGCTGCTGCTCCTCCTGTGCCGTCCGCTAGGAAGAGCTTTCCTGGACTGCTGCTGCTGCTGCTGCTGTAACCACGCGCCCTCCTCGGCAACCGGCAGCGACGATAACGAACACGAGTGCACCACCGAGCTGGAGCTGTCTCCGTTCAGCACCATCCGCAGGGAGCTGAGTAACTACACCCCTGCAGGCTCCCACTGCTAAACTGACGTTCCTCATCAGGGATGGAGACTTCACTAGCCTGCTATTAGCCTTCAGCTAGCGTTTCTCGGACTCGGCTAGAAGAGATATGCCTTAGCTAGTCTAGTCACAATTTTAAATGGGTGCATGAATAAAGTGGGACACTGAATAATCACATTCAGCCAGTGTCCTAAATCCTTAACTTTCATTCCTTACAATAATCCTCTACATTCACTGTAACCTGTATGACCCTAATTTCACAGGAAAGCGTACACAAAGCATCTTCTTCACTCATGCCCTGGGGTGCTCTTCAAACAGGGTCAGTACTTATTTTAAGCAATCCTGCCTGAACCTGTAATACTTACAATTACAACAAATACTTACAAACCTGCCTGCTGTATGACCTTCTATGCCTGAATATCAGTTCGGATGAACCTACCTGGTTCCTTAAAAGAGGTTCAATGAGGTAATATCTTCTTAAATTGAAAGAAAAATGTCCCTCGGTCTCATTGTATGGGCAGGTTAAGCTAAAACTATTTATACTGTTACACAGGAATATCATTGTACAGTATGCATCACAATATGTTCTGGTTAATTTAATAAAATCACTTAAATCACTTGGGATGATGAAGTGTATAATAATAATTATGTATGGGAAACTATACCTTATTATTATCAATGCCAATCATCTTCCTAGTGAGTCATTGTTGAAATTCTGGAGACTAATTAATCAAGCTTAACCTTGTATAATAACTCAAAGATGTAGGCACACACTGCCTATACAGAAATACAGGACTCAGTTTACAGACTATATAAGCTGCATATGTACAGTTCATGTAATGCTGCACACAAGGGAACAAGGATAATTAAACCAGTGCAGGGTGTCTCTCAGTAATGACGGTTTGCAAGAGAAGAAGAGAGTGGGTTGGATGATCCAAATGTACACAACAAAACTTAAACTGTATATTGAAAAATATCCAGGGGACTCAAACATTACTGGGCTGGTCTCAGAGATACATAAACACGGACTTGAGTGGAATGAAAATGGACTCAAATTGGAGTCGAATGGATTGGAAAGGAGTCAAATGAAATTGAATGGAGGGAATATAAATACAGAGAACTGCAAGGGATGGACTCAACACGGACTGGACTGAAAATAAATATCTGCACTACACTGTTGTATCATGTTACGCCTTACACGTTGGGCTGTATATAAGCTGTACACTTTCTTTGGTGCTCTTACTGTATGATAAATGCGCTGTGAACAACAAATCCTTCGGTTCGAGTTGAAATCGCAAGTAATTGAGCTGCGTGCTGGGATTTTGGTCAAGAAGACAGATTACAGTTGTGTGTGGAATACTTTAACGATGGTGGTGTGAAAATCAATAAAGAGTTTCCCTGAGATGCCATATAGAGATCGGCTGAAGCCCTGAGTGTTGTTAGACACATCAAATAAAATGTGGTCACACTAATAGGTTTTAATAAATTGACAAGGTACAGACTTGAATAGATTATCAAGCATCTGCATATTTGTATTAATACATCAGTATAGAAATACAATTTATTTGTGGTTTATGTAACACATTAACAGTGACATTAACGTTCAATCATTAACTTGGTCTTAACAGCATATTACTTAATTACTATCACAAAAAAGTGCCAATACTGCATTAGTAAATTGTTCATTTGACTAAGAGGTGTATTGGATATCAATTATGTTTTATTTCTTAACTGTAAAGTGCATTATTGTACAATCAAAACGTAGTAATCACATAATGCTAACTTTGTGTCAGGGACAAGCAACTTCAACGTCAGGCTTTTAGCAATATGTAATGTATGTGACCATCAAATGTATATTTAAGATCACTTTTACAGGGTTCTCAGTTTAAAATGACCTTATGAACCACCGCACGCTGCTAATGTTAGCTTAGTTAGCTACCTAGCTACAGCTAATGACATCAACAGATCGTGTTCTTAGCACATAGAAGAAAGAAATCAGAGGCATCTTTTCTACTTATATCTAAAATGAAGGACCCATTGTGTCAATTGGAAGATTAATTGAAAATCTGCCTCTGTCGTCAGCTTATGTGCAAGAAAAGTTAGCTTAACTAGCGTAGCAACGATGACCTAAGAGGGTGAGTTTTCATGGATGGTAAATTAACAGAAAAAAAAAAGTTCTTGACGTATAATAGCATTGGCAGTTTCATTACTTGGGTTTTTTAAGGAGAACCAATTAAATGTTTTTCACAGCGTATACATTTACAATTGTATTGTACTGTAAATCTGTTTTCTTAATCCTACCAATCAGACCTGGGTCAAAACAACGTTCCACCCTCCATCACAATGTATAACAACACAGGTAATTGAAGTTACGGTAAGTGTGTTAGAGGCATCTCAGGATGACCAAAATGTACTTAAAATCCATTAATGTGCTTGCTAACCAAATAAAAGACCTAATAGTGTATAGAACCAAAATGGCTGCTGGTGAACTCTGTGATGACCCAGGTGTGATATTCAGTGGTATTCTGTATATTGCGATGAATCTTTTACATACGATTCTGCACTGCCAAACACCTTCTCTCTGTCTGTTTCTCGTGCTCTTGTGGTAGTAGCACACTATCTCTGGGTGTCTCTCTCAGCGCGGAGGTCAGCTCGCCCTCAGCTCAATCGACACAGGATTTTACTACGAATCATAAATCACAAATGATATGACAGTGCCCAGGGCGAGTCATACTAAAAATATAGAATCTGTGGATGACGGGTGTTTTTCCTGTCGTGGCAGGAGGCAACAACCCTTTGGCTTTAATGAAGTGCAGTTTACGAGCTCCAAGAGATCCAGGTAGGATGCCGTTCTTCAAGTTAATGGAGGAAATGGGCAGAAACACGGCAGCACGGCAACACAATACCCTGCAGCCTGTTTGACAACTATTTTTATTACCATCATTATCAGGCTATTGTGGGCCCAGGGATCTCAGTTGATATGCTCTAGCACTAGATTATATCATTAAATCAAAAAGTTGTCCAGTTCACTTTGGTAACGTCAGGATTTCCCCATTTATTTGATGCGACAAGTGTTAGCTGACCTCCTGAAACTGATTCTCTTTTTATGCATTTTTTCTGAAAGTATAGCCCGTTCTAAATGGCTCAGTGTGTAGTAACGTGGTTCAATTCAATATTGATGAAGTGATTCTTGTTAATCAGTCAGTGGGACGTTTATTCTGAATTTTGTGATTATCCTCTTCACTCTGAGATAATTGTGTCTGTATTTGATACCTGAAAATGTAAGCACACAACCACTATTGTCTCTAAGTCTAGTCACTGGTTTCTACATAGCTTTTTATATAGCCAAAAACTGTCCCTTTGTTTATCAGAGAACTTTATCTTGAAAACGGTATATTAAAACCCTAAATGTACTGTTGATGCCGTGTTGATTTCTTGTGAGTACTAAGGTCAACTTTGTCGAAAACATATTTGAGAATAGTGAAGAGAAAACCATGTGAATGAAACTATATTTCATCATCACCTCAAGCAAATGTTATGTAAAAGGAATACTCCAGACCAGTGCATTCATGGAAAATGTTTGTTTCTCTAGCAATGGAATATTTCTACTAAATACGTTGAACTTTAAAAAAGAGAGTTGAAGATCGATCAAGCAGTGATTCTGTAGAATGGGTCAAACTCACACAACTTTGAATCCTACAATTCTCATATTGCAACTGAACTAAACTTGTTAATATACCTTATGGAATCAGGCATGAAATCCCGATTAGTATTCGTCATTCCTTGTGACAGGGGTGAATGTGAAGGGGTTTCAATTTTGGAGTAACATTAGCCGGCGGCATGTCATTGAGGACACTAACACTGCAACACTTTTGCTTGAATATTCCAAGGCAATAGTTTGCTATCAAGCTCGACAATCTTAATCTGACATTAAAACAAATATTGCAGAAATAAATATCTTTATAAATCTATAGTGAAAGTAGACAAATGTGAATTTCTTTGAAGCAGATGCATTTTTTTATTTCATTTATTGAATTTTTTTTACATTCAATGAACATATACAGTAATGATGGTCAGTGAGGTCATCTACTACTACAAATTGAAAACATACACAGATATACATTTGTTCTTAATAATAATGAGAACACACACTATGTATCGATGTCATTACAATGTTGTTTCTTATAATTGAACTTAAGGAAGTGGGGACTTACTGGGCGTTTGACTCGTAGCATTGGACTATAACCTCACAGGAGGAGGTCAAACGTATTTAAACTATCCGTCTAGACTGACTACAATACGTTACACTTATTAATCTCCTCTGACACGATTAAAGATCTGGGTTGGGCATCGTTGTAGATTAGTCTGCAATCCGTCAAAGCCTGAAAACAATGACAACTTAATATAAAAGGATGATGATTATGTGTGAAAGGGGTATGCAGAAAGGAAATATGAAGAACATCAGCTCCTTGGGAATAAGTCGTGTGTCTTCATGTACTGATTTATTTAAGATCCTCCCACAGTAGTAGTGTTAATTTTTCATCCTTTCGACATAACAGAGGAGCGTTTGAAATATTCATCAGCGATATATCACTGTGCTCTCCCAACACATCCTACACACACTCGTTTCTTTCCTCCTCTCTCTCCCTCGCCTTATCTGTCCTGTCTGCCGCTTCCAACGTGTTATACAACGATGACGATAGCGGTGTGTGTTCGCGATAAGGAAGCAGAACTGAACCGTCTATACATCCTGTTAGCTGGAACACAGTAAGCAGATGCCAGAACACCAAAGCTTGTTTCATTTCCCCCACTCAGGTTTAAAGAAGCAAAACAAAAGGACAGAGTAAAGGTGGATTTCAGCTTTTAGACAAATATACCTTTTTTTAATTATGTTCTTAAATCGTTTTTTCAAACAAACATCACAACCACAAAAACATTTAAATAATGATGTTCTACTGTGAAGGTTTCCATCCATTACATCCGAACAGCAGAAGTGGCCAGAAGATATGTTCAGAAAGCTGCTGGGATTGATCCGTTTAAATCAGCATTATCAACCCCTACTAGGTTTTTGCTACCACCAAAATGTAGATAAGACTGGTTATAAGAGCTTACTCTTTCACTTAAATCCTAAAAACTTAGATCTTATATGTAAAACTTTATCCAAACCTTTCCCCTCTATGACCTCTCGAGGTTTATTCGAGGGTAACAGGTTGCAGAGAAGGCCTAGCCCGGCCGGGGAGTGTGGAACGTAGTCACTGACCCACTCTTACCTCCGACAATTCAGGTTCCAGTGGGGACCTCTCTCCCTGCGTGCCTCTCCACCTCTGTTTCCTACTTCTTACTTGCTACCCTTTTCCCTCAACCTATCCTAAGGGAGTCCATGTATGTAGACACCTTAGTTTAGCTGCACTAGGCTTGGACTGTTGAGGGGGGCACCTTACTGTCTGTTTGTACCTGTGTACTCTCATGTTCCGATTAACCCAGCTTCCCCCAAATCTCTTTTTTGTGTCTACACATACGCCGGGATCCTGAGTCGAGGCTAATCCTGTTGCTGTGGTCGTGTGTCCTGGATCCTCTATCCTGAGTCCTGGACTACGAGTCCTGGACTTCGAGTCGTGGCTGAACCTGTCACTGTGGTCCTGCCTGACTCTCATCATACTACTTCCCTGATGGCTCCCACAGGATTGCTGACATCCTCGTGGATTCATCTTCTCATTACAGACACATGCATTTCCTAACATTTGGATACCTATGTTGTAAATGTATTATCTCTTCGATTTACACACGGCATCTATTGCACGTCTGTCCGTCCTGGGAGAGGGATCCCTCCTCTGTTGCTCTCCCTGAGGTTTCTCCCATGTTCCCTTTAAACTGTGGGTTTTCTCTGGAAGTGTTTCCTTGTACGATGTGAGGGTCTAAGGACAGAGGGTCTAAGGACAGAGGGTCTAAGGACAGAGGGTGTCGTATTGTCATACTGATATTCTGTACAAACTGTGAAGTCCACTGAGACAAATGTAACATTTGTGATATTGGGCTATTTAAATAAACATTGATTGATTGATTGACATGACAACATGGAAAATCAACATACAGTGTGTTCTACTTGTTTTTGATCAGATAGTTCCTGATTTAAATGTGTTCACAGTTTTATATACAAAGGATGTGCTCACTACAGCTGTTGTGAGGAGGTGGTCTCTTTCTCCTTTTTCCTCCATGTCAAAAAAGGTGTTGGAGGGATATGAAAGCAGCAAACTAGAAGAGAAAGGGACATCATTTGTCGGTAAAAACTGAAAAAATGCACTGAAAAATCTGAAACATAGACTACACTGAAAAAAATGCTGGTGTTTTCTTGTAATAAGTAAAAAGCATCTGCCAATAGAACAAGTGAAGATCTGCTTGGTTAGATTTCTTTAGATTTCTATTTAGATAAAGTAGATCTTAATTAGCTGGGGAAACTTATGTTGAACTATATCTTACCCGGATCAGTAAATGTTGTGTTAGAGAATAAGCCTGAAATGCTCAAGAGTTTTCAGATAAGAATTAGTATTTGTTTTTTAAATGAAGTAAGACGTATTAGTTAAAACAAGATTAACCATCTTTTACAAAAACGACAGCAGCTTAAAGAACTTGTTTCATTTGGGATTCAACTCAAAATAAGATGTTTTCAAGATGCATTGTCCAAAAACAAGACCCTCTATCTCACTGCATTGTTACCTCTTCAGTTATTAGGTCTTATATCGAGTGTAACGACATATTCTGACTAGAAAGTAGACCAAATACTTGTGAAGATTTTGAGTTTTTACAGTGTATAATTAAGTGTATTATGTTAACAATTTCATATGATTGTATAAATTAGTTGAAAGCAATAATAGCAAGTTTAATATATTAGGTTTTCAACTTAATAGTATTGCTTTCAACCTAATACAGTTATGTGAAATCTGTTGACATAACATTTCATTAAAGTCAACATTTCAGTTATTTCACAGTACATTGAATAATTGAATAAACCATTTTCAAACAGACTTCTCTAAAGGTTTATCTTCTTTCACACTGAGAGCTTCAATTAGGCACACACAGCATATTAAAATCACACATCAAGCCTTTGTCACATCATTTAAAAGTTTGAAATGCAATACGGAAGTCTTATTTTTAGTCCATTGATGTGAAACCGACTGCTCATTTCGCACTTTGTTTTCAAATCCATCAGCTATCTGTCATGTATCTCTCCGCGGGAAAATGAGAAAGCCCAATTATGAGACGTCTGGTGAAACATGAGGAAGTGTTCACTTTGAAATGCATCACAATTCAGGCTTTTATCAGCTGTCTCTCCTATCTCCTCCCTCCTGTAGCGGAAGAAGCAATGTGTGTGTGTGTGTGTGTGTGTGTGTGTGTGTGTGTGTGTGTGTGCGTGTGTGTGTCTCGTCCCAGAAACAGCCACTCATCTTCATGATTACCCCAAAAACAATTGGCCTCCTGCCAGCGCAGTCACTCACGGTCAATCAGCCTCAATCAGTGTGTGCAGCCCCGACTGTGTGGCTGTGTGTGTGTGTGTGTGCGTGTGTGTGTGTGTGTGGCTGATTATATGCCTTTCTGTTGTTTCATTATGTGATTGTCTTCAAAAGCCTCTTTTCCTCAATTCACTTTCCTATTGTAACAAAGTCCTTTCATGGTTTGACACGGAAAAGTTGTGATCCAGTTATTTCAACGTCTCTTTTCATTGTGTTTCTATTTTGGACTTTGAATTCTATAGGCCTTGATTAGCTGGGATTGAACATTGTACAGCCGTGCGGTTGCATTGTTCACGATGCTGAAACAGCTGTGTCACATAAATGTTTGATGGACATCGGATTTGTCGACAAGCTTCCAGGAAATAAGAAGGAGCTCTGTGTTGTTTAACTGATGCCTTGAACAAAATATAATCCTTATTTAATGGAATAGTACATTTCCTTTTAGTTTGTTGACTTCTTTGCCGGTAAATATATCCATCTTTGAATTTGTTACCCCCACTTTCAGGTTACAATGAAGGGATTTAATGAGCCAGAAGATAAGGTTTGAGTTAGATGATATTAAAGATGTTAGCATCAGCTGCTATCAAACGCAATGGGGATAAACGAGCAGATTATTCTCGTCAACGAAACCGAGTATTCAACTGATCAATATATTAAAACTTGTTCAAACTAGTCAACAATAGATTAGAGGGCTGCTGATGAGGGGCAATAGATAACGAGACAGTATAGATACCACTTTTACCAACACCAAGTGTTTTTGTACCAAGGTCTCTTAGTGCATGCAGTATTTTGTCCCACTGAACGTCTTGCGCAATCTGCTGTGTTTGTTGTCACACTCCATGGAGGGTGCGTAAAGACTATTTAAGATTCTGAGATCCGTCTCCTCGCTGCAGTGTTTGTTCAGACACACTCCCACCTTTCGGTTTTTCCAAGTATAACTGGGCACTCATTAAAAACAGGAAATCCCAGCCAAGCAATCTGGTTTTTCTGGCTGTGCTATATAAATAGTTGCTAGGTAACCACAAAGTTAAGTTACCATCTTTCTAACTTTTTTCTCCTTATTGTCCTTTTCTTCTTCTGTGTAGCTAGCATGGACACACACCATGCATTCAGGAACCATGTATCGAGTGAAGGGTCTAAGCTAAATATATACTATACTGTATAACCAAAGCTGCACCAATCAATGTGTTCTATCAACAACAGAATACATTGATGTGTGTTGTGTTCAAGGGCTTGCTGACAAACAGATCATTCTCTAACTCTGCAGTGGCCTTACTGTTTCATTTCCCTCTCACAGAGCTCATCCACCACTTTATTAGCCGCAGAAAGCAGCTTATTTCAGAAAACCATAGAAAGATATTACTTGCCAAGCACCAAATGGCAGACACACAAAGTAACCGTGAATGTAGTTGAACACTGAGCTGCTGCAGATTGAGATGTTGACATTTAGAGTTGGTTGAGACAAAATCAGAGCTAAAAAAATAGTACACATCTTATTAACATTTATCAGGAATCTGAAAAATGGCTTTACATGAAAGCTAACGTTGCTCTGTCTCTGATGCATAAACATCTTCCCCTTTATAACCTGGTGATTTGTTCAATTACTGATTTGAGAAACATTTTTACACACAAATAAATACAGTGATGTGGGTTTTTAGAGTTGAGTGTTTAGCGTGCAACCTGTTGAATAGTACATGTTATATTAGAATTCATTTTAGCAGAATTTGCTAAAAATTGTTTGGTTTTATATTGCTGCTTATCCTACTGATCCATCCATCCATCCATCTTCTCCCGCTTATCCGTGGTCGGGTCGCGGGGGTAGCAGTTCCAGCAGAGAGCCCCAAATGTTCCTTTCCCTGGCGACATCAACCAGCTCTGACTGGGGGATCTCAAGGCGCTCCCAGGCCAGCGAAGAGATATAATCCCTCCACCTGGTCCTAGGTCTACCCCTTGTTCTCTTCCCAGCTGGACGTGTCTGGAACACCTAGGGAGGCGCCCAGGTGGCATCCTAACTAGGTGCCCGAACCACCTCAACTGGCTCCTTTCGACGCGAAGGAGGAGCGGCTCAACTCCGAGTCCCTCCCGGATGACCGAACTTCTCACCTTATCCCTAAGGGAGACACCTACTGATCGTTTACAGAAAAATAAGAGGCATTATTTTGTATTTCTTTCACAAACTAACACACATACACACACAAATACACTCAACAAAGTACTTTCAGGCTTACCTGTGCAAAGACAAGCTGACACACACAACCAACCACACACACACACACACACACAACCAATATCGCAGTTCAGTATTTACTGAGAGAGACTTTTCATTTTGAAGATTGTTATATTGCAGTTATATTGAGACTGTCCATCGGGAGATGCTCCATAATATCCGCCCCCCCTCTCTTTTTATACCTCTCTGTCTCCTGCCTCTCCATCCATTCATTCCTCATCTTCCCTGAGCTCCATCTTTCCCTCTCATACATTTTAATGGCAGCAGTTTGATCCGGCTGGTCAAAACCACATTCAAATGGTTCTGCACGAGTTGAATAAATACATAATTTAGCAGCACATGTCAACTATTGTTCAGTGTTGTGGAAAAGACAAGATAAATATTTCACTTTTTGAAGTGTGGGTGGAATGGGATTTAGTCCGAGATCAAATATAAAAAGTATTTATTTTTTAAAATGCCATGAGAAACATTGTATGATATTGGTTCATCATATGTGTCTGGCAAAGAATTTGACCCATAGTAGGCTCAGAAGACATTTTTAGAAGTATAACATCAGGTGGAAAGGATGCTATTCAGTTAGCTAAGATGTCTGAATCAAACAGCAGCACATTCAAATGGTGTTCAAAACAAACCCTATTACATTTTGAAAGCCTTCCGTGCATTAATGCATAAAATCTCCCTCTGCTTATCAGGGTCGAGCTGAGCGAGGTAGCCCATATGTGCACCAGCGTTCCTTCAGTGCCTGAGCCCCTCCTCGGGGAACCCAAGGCATCCCCACACCAGATGGGATGTGTGATTCCTGGAGCGTGTTCTGAAACTGCAGAACTGCAGGAGTATTATGTGTATCTGCAGAGGGTCAGAGGGTTTTTATCATATCAGAATGAGACCAAGTTCCTCCTGTTACTTGAACGTGGGCACAGACATGTGTGAAGAAAGATTATGAGTTTCTATTTGGATATCAAAGACTGTCAGTCATTGTTTCCTTCCTGTCTTAATGTCTTTCGTTTTTTGTAAAGCACTTTGAAATGCCTTGTGTTGAAAGGTGCTATATAAATAACTTGCCTTGCCTTGCCTTCAGTATTGTAGAGAAGTCACCAATTCTCAAGTCAGAGTAACTCTCAAGTCCCCACTGTACGAGTTTATAAGTGGGTTTACAGGTGTGTGTGTGTGTGTGTGTGTGTGTGTGGTGTGTGTGTGGTGTGTGTGTGTGTGTGTGTGTGTGTGTGTGTGTGTGTGTGTGTGTGTGTGTGTGTGTGTGTGTGCGTGTGTGTGTGTGTGTGTGTGTGTGTGTGTGTGTGTGGCCTAGCATTACTATACTTGTGGGGACCTAAATCTGTTTACACAGTCACGTGTGGGGACTCGCCTCCCTTATGGGGACAAATTGGAGGTCCCCATGAGGGGAATCATTAATTTTAGGGTGAAGACTTGGTTAGGGTTAGGATTAGGTTTAGGGTTAGGGTTAGGTTAAGGGTAAGGGTTAGGGTTAGACATGTGTTAGTTATGGTTAAGGTTAGGATAAGTCTCCAGGAAATGCATGTAAGTCAATGTGATGTCCCCTGAAGTGATGTATACATGGTATGTGTGTGTGTGTGTGTGTGTGTGTGTGTGTGTGTGTGTGTGTGTGTGTGTGTGTGTGTGTGTGTGTGTGTGTGTGTGTGTGTGTGTGTGTGTGTGTGTGTGTGTGTTTGTGTGTATATGTATATATACTAATGCTGTCAAAATTATCGCGTTAACGGCGGTAATTAATTTTTTAAACGCATTTAACGCATGTGCAGAATGGCCGCCCCATACATCCCACCAGTGGCAGCGCCAGGGTATGGCTGGGGTAGGCTACACTCATACCAAGAAATGACTTAGCCCCACCATGAAAAATGATGTTAAAGTAAGCAAAATAAAGTCCGCCAACTTGCGCGGAGTAAATTGCACAGACAGCAGTTAGTCAGATTGATTTCAGCCACTTGTCTGGAAATACCGAAGACCAGAAACGGTTTTGAAAACTTTTGTCACATAGTGATCGTCTTCTCAATAGAACATCTTTGATAATGTCTTCTGGCCAATCAGAATCAAGATAACGGTGTGGTGTTGTTGCAGGAAGTCCCGACGGAGAATACTTTTGCTGTAGTACAGGTAACACATAACTGGTACGCAGGTTATGTGCGTAATCTGAAATGCGTACCGTCACTTGTGTCACAAAGCGCATTTGCGTACGACAGAGTCGGTCTCCGTGTGCACAGACAGGGCTGCTGTTAACGTCGGTCTGTACAATGGAATTGTGCCAAAACTACGCCAACCAGCTGCGGAGGGAGACTCCCCCCCTTCACTGGAGAACTGCGCTAAAACAGCTGATCACAACGTTCACACTCTGTGGTCACGAAGTACTCCACTAGCCCCCCCCCTCTCCGTCGACTTTCCTGAAGTACTCCCCCGTTGATAGAAATCAACACGTAATGAATTAAGACCCCACGGCTTGATGATTGATAGGTGTGTGGGCTATCTTTCATTTTGACACACAATAAACATACATACTGTATGTTAAATGGATATATCCGCCTTCTTTCATTTATCTTTCCATTCCCACAACAATATACATAAAGAAATGGCATATTTTGGACATAGTTCGAATGGTGATTAATCATGATTAATTCATTTTTAAGCTGTGATTAATCTGATTAAAAATTGTAATCGTTTGACAGCCCTAATATATACATATATAAATACCAGTGGTGAACAGTCAGGGCCTTCAAGGTATTCAGAGAATACCCTGGCACACTCAGATAAAACAAACAAAAACTTGATTTAATTATATAAATGAAATGTAAATAAAATGAATAAATGAGAATCGTATCTGTGTTGTTGATCTGTAATATTACAGTGTTACATTGATTTGTTTGTCTTTCTCGGTCCATGCACTGCATTTGAGTGGTTTTGTGTGTGTCTACAGACTTATGTCACAAACGAGCTGAGGACCAAAATGCAGAACACGGGAAACCAGAGATAGTCGGTAACCAGCTTTATTAGAGGCAATCGGCTGGTAGGAGACAACACGGCAGATAGTAGGCAAAGGGCTGGTCGGGGACAGGCGAGGTTTCCGGGAGAAGGCAGGACGGGAGTCGCAGGTACAGAACGGGTCGGGGAGCAGGCGAGGCAGGCTGGTCAGGGACAGGCAGGGTCGAAACCGGGAGAGCAATCTGAGGAGTAGTGCGGGAAAGACAAGCATGCTGCGAAGTACGATCTGGCACTGAGGTGAAGGTGAAGTGGGCCTAAATACTAATGGAGCTGATGGGTGTAACAGAGTGAGAGAGAGAGAGACAGGGTGTGACTACCAGGTGACTAATGAATGATAATGCAGAAAATAGGTGAGTGAGAAAGCAGACTGTGACATGACATGATAATCGTGACAGAACCCCCCCCTCAAGGGACGGATCCCAGACGTCCCCAAAAAAAACAAAAGTCCAAAACCTCAAGCAGGGTGGGTGGAGGGGGTCCGGAGGACGGGACTAAGCTGACCGCCCAGGAGCACAGTAGAGGACCAGGAAGGGATCTCGGGCGGACGGCCCGGGGGCAAGGCAGAAGCCGAGAAGGGGGACTCGGGCGGACGGCCCGGGGGCAAGGCAGAGTCCAAGGTGGGGGACTCGGGCGGACGGCCCGGGGGCAAAGCAGAAGCCGAGAAGGGGGACTCGGGCGGACGGCCCGGGGGCAAGGCAGAGTCCAAGGTGGGGCGAAGGCCACAGCGGGCGGACTCAGGAGGCCGAGCATGAGGGCGAAGGCAGCGGCAGGAAGAGTCAGGGGGCCGGGCTCGAGGACGAGGGCAGCGGCAGGAAGAGTCAGGGGGCCGGGCCCGCGGGCGAAGACCGCGGCTCACAGAGGGTCGGGATCGAGGGCGAAGACCAGACAGCTCCGGAGGCCGGGCAGGACCCGGTGTCGGCCGGACAGGAACCGGAGCCGGCGGGACAGGCTTCGGCAGGATCCCCCACGGAAGAGGACCAGGAGTTGGCAGGACCCCCAGCAGGAGAGTGGTTGGCGGGACCTCCAACGAGACAGGACAAAGGGTTGGCAGGACCCCCGGCAGGAGAGTAGTCGGCGGGGCCTCCAACGGGACAGGACACAGGGTTGGCAGGACCCCCGGCAGGAGAGTTGTCGGCGGGGCCTCCAACAGCACAGGACATAGGATTGGCAGGACCCCCGGCAGGAGAGTAGACGGCGGAACCTCCAACGGCACAGGACACAGGGTTGGCAGGACCCCCGGCAGGAGAGTAGACGGCGGGACCTCCAACGGGACAGGACATAGGGTTGGCAGGACCCCCGGCAGGAGAGTAGTCGGCGGGACCTCCAACGGGACAGGACATGGGGTTGGCAGGACCCCCGGCAGGAGAGTAGTCGGTGGGACCTCCAACGGCACAGGACATGGGGTTGGCAGGACCCCCGGCAGGAGAGTAGTCGGCGGGGCCTCCAACGGCGCAGGACATAGGATTGGCAGGACCCCCGGCAGGAGAGTAGTCGGCGGGGCCTCCAACGGCACAGGACATAGGATTGGCAGGACCCCCGGCAGGAGAGTAGTCGGCGGGGCCTCCAACGGCGCAGGACATAGGATTGGCAGGACCCCCGGCAGGAGAGTAGTCGGCGGGGCCTCCAACGGGACAGGACACAGGGTTGGCAGGACCCCCGGCAGGAGAGTAGACGGCGGGGCCTCCAATAGTTGAGGTGCGGCGGCCTGCTTGAGACAAACCTGATGACAGGAAGAACTCCAACCTAGGATGGACCCAGTTGCCCAGTCAATGTTCGGGTTGTGGCGGCGGAGCCACGGATAACCCAAATCAGAGGGATTTGGGGGGACCGTAGCACATGAAACCGGATTGTCTCATGGTGGTTCCCCGACATGAGCATACGGACCGGTGTCGTCTGGTGTGTCACTGTTCCCAGCAGGTGACCATCCAAAGCATTAGCCGGTACCGGCTGGAGCAGCCGAACCTGTTGGATGCCCAGCTGTCGTGCGAGCCCCTCGTCAATGATGCTAACATCTGATCCGGAGTCGATAAAAACAGCCAGAGCCGGAGATTTGCCTGTCAGGAGGAGTCGAGTATGGCACAAGGGTCTTAGTTTGGGGATCAGCTCAGAGGTTTGGCCCACCAGTATACTCCCCATTACTGATGAGCTCTGCCTTTTACCGGACAACGGGAAACCATATGTCCAGCCTGACCACAGTAAAGGCAAAGATTACCTCTTCGACGTACCTCCCTCTCCTCAGAGGTAAGACTGGTACGACCTACTTGCATGGGCTCGACCTCGTACCGTGA
This sequence comes from Harpagifer antarcticus, assembly GCA_902827135.1. NCBI lineage: Eukaryota > Metazoa > Chordata > Actinopteri > Perciformes > Harpagiferidae > Harpagifer > Harpagifer antarcticus. The sequence goes on from CADEHL010001077.1 coordinate 4,290,255, forward strand.
GTCAGAGTAGGAGTGGGAACTCTCCGCCGACCCCGGAAGTCGAAATCCCCCGGAAACCGGAAGTTGTTGTCGCGAGCAGCGGCCCGCCGCTCGCGTCTGTTGCTCTCCTCTCCGAGTCTGTATTCGTCCGTCAATCCGAGAGGTGAGCTCTATCAACCCATCCAAGGAAGCAGGGAGATCATAGGAAACCAGCTCATCTCTCATATAATCCGCTAATCCTCTCAGATATGCGTCACACTGCGCCGGCTCATTCCAGCTGCTGCGACGGCTGCTGGTGCGGAAGTCAATAGCGTAATCCACCACCGTGCCGGAACCCTGGCACAAACTCAGCAGGCCTCCAGCAGCGTCGGGACCCAGACGAACGGGACCGAACACCTTCCGCATCTCCGCGGAAAATGCGGCAAACGAGGCGCAGGCTGGTGTCTGCTGCTCCCACTCAGCAGTTCCCCATAAACGTGCTCTCCCCGTCAGATGATTAACGGTGAAAGCTACCCGAGCCGCCGAGGAGGCGAAGGTGTGTGGCTGCAGTGAAAACAATATGGAACAGTTTGTGAGAAAAGGACTGCATCCCTCCGGCTCACCAGCGTAGCGTTCCGGCGTTCCCACACGAGGCTCCGGAGCGTATCCCGTCGACCCAGGGGCTGGAGCGAGCATCGGAGCTGCGGGCGGAGGGACGGTAGCAGCCATGGTAGCGGCTAGCTGTTGTACGGTGGCGGCCATCTGTTGCATCTGGGAGGTAAGGTGAGCCAGCGTTTGTCCCTGGGTTGAGGTTGCCTGGTGGGTCTCGATAGCTAAGGTAGCTATTGTGACCTCCTGTCTTTGGATGGCATCCTCAACCCTCTCAAAGCGGTCTCTAGGAGACCCGGTGTTTGCTTGGTCCATTTCTGGCCAGATCGTTCTGTCACAACGAGCTGAGGACCAAAATGCAGAACACGGGAAACCAGAGATAGTCGGTAACCAGCTTTATTAGAGGCAATCGGCTGGTAGGAGACAACACGGCAGATAGTAGGCAAAGGGCTAGTCGGGGACAGGCGAGGTTTCCGGGAGAAGGCAGGACGGAGTCGCAGGTACAGAACGGGTCAGGGAGCAGGCGAGGCAGGCTGGTCAGGGACAGGCAGGGTCGAAACCGGGAGAGCAATCTGAGGAGTAGTGCGGGAAAGACAAGCATGCTGCGAAGTACGATCTGGCACTGAGGTGAAGGTGAAGTGGGCCTAAATACTAATGGAGCTGATGGGTGTAACAGAGTGAGAGAGAGAGAGAGACAGGGTGTGACTACCAGGTGACTAATGAATGATAATGCAGAAAATAGGTGAGTGAGAAAGCAGACTGTGACATGACATGATAATCGTGACATGTACAGACACGGTTCGCCACTGATATATACATATATGTATATCTTGTTATTTAAATGTATTTTTGTATCTTCGGGATTGTGGGAAACAGTATTTTGATCTCTCTGTCTGTACACAAAAACTGAAAGATTGACAATAAAGTTGAGTTTTTTGAGTATATACTGTACATCTTAAGTTTATAGCTGTTAAACTCCTGAGCGCAACAATGGCATCCTTCATGGCCTCTTCTGTTAAGGTTCCCATTGAATGTATTAACTGTTAAAGTAATGGTTAAGTGGTGTATCTATGACGAATTAAGAGTGTGTTATTATTAAATACTTTCTTACTATTTTTGTTTTCTTGTACCATGTCTGTTTAAATTGTTTGTATTAATATTGGCTGACCTGAAATTGAATACTAATAGGGGTTCATGTATCCCTATAGTTAAGTATAAAAGTGGAGCCCAGTCCTTCTACATTACTCAAGATAACTGCCTGCTTTTTATTTGGTTATTAGAATCATTTAGTCAATCATCGCGAGACTCGACATATCACATTAAAATAAAATTGACAAAATGAATTTCCACTCGATACTCAGTCTGTAAAACATGTCATGCAAAATGAGCGGAGCTAGCTTCGTTCTTTAGTGTGCAGCGCAGCAGCAGCCTGACACAGATGAGCACATGCACACAGATCAGGTCACGCAGCTCAACATGGTTATGTATAAGACAGAACCAGATGAGATGTGAGTCAGTGGGTCGAAACCTCATCTCCTGCTCATTTCCACTCTGTTAGAGTTCACATGTCAGTTAGATGTAAGTTAGCACGGGTGATAGCGTGGGCAGCGCAGCACAGTTTCTCTTTTCAATTTCACCAAAGATAATCCTCCTGTCCCTTTAAAGGTCCCCTATTGTTTTTCATCAATATATTACAGCTCTCAGATATATCCAGAACCTGTCTCCGATTGGCTGAAACACCAAACAGGTCAATGCAGCATTACCCATAATCCCCTCTGTTTCAGCCCTGTTTCCAAAGTGCTGATTCTCTGTCTGTTACTTTAGATGAAAATAAGGAGCCCCTCCCCACGCCCCTCTGAGAGACATTTGGTTACAAAGAACTCAATGGTGCTCTAGGAGGAGATTCAGGTGATAAGGGGGGGGGGGAGCAAGGCATGTTTTTCAAGGATGCAAAGGTTTCTTTTTCACACAAAGTAATGTGTGTAGTTAAAGGATATGTGTTCAATAAGTAAGAAGAAATAAAATCACTGCTTCGTGGTCTCTGCCAACCAGTAGTTACATCCATGTTGGTCCAAAATGTCATTGTTCTATTTGACATTTATGACCAAAAAAGGTGGTTTGTTATATCACATTGAGCGTGACTTTTCACCACAGAGCTTGCTCAATAAGTCTTTAGGTCCAAGTTGAGGTTTGTTACAGATTTGAGTTGTTCACGATGGGTACAGAGATTAGACGGACTGACGTTCTGAAAACATAAAGCCTCCAGGCATCGCAGCCATCAGCGTGAAAGCATGAAAATTCAATATGTCAGAGGGCAGAATTCCCCATCGTGATGGCCTGAGGAAAGAAGCTTTTCTTGGTCTCTATGTATTGGACTTGTGGCTTAACACTAAGTGTTTGCCTGATCCTTGAAGCTAGTGTGGATAGTCTTATGCCGGGGTGGTAGGGTCTTTCATAATCCTGCTTGCACTGGCTTTACCCCTTCTGTACAGTATATGTCCAGCTGAGTCAAAATGGGAAAGATCCCACGGTATGATTGGCCAATGCAAGATTCACACCAAAGAGGTGAACAGGAGAAGGTTAGCAGAGAACTTATGCATTAAAGAGGGACTTGCACTCACCAAGATGACTTTGACACCAGTTCAATGTCAAAGCCATAGTAAAAGTCCAAATTATTACAAAAAATCCTGCTTTAAAATTATATTATAATTTATTTTTGTATTCAAACAATTACATTAATGATACTAATAACCGTAACACTGTGTAGACATACTGTATCTGCCCGATATATACATATAGAAGCGTGAAGTGTCTTACCCAGGCAGGGACACAACGACATGCAGTGGGGTTTGAACCTGTGCTCCCCTGATCCGAACACCAGCGCACTATCAACTGCACCACCCGCCGCATATTTAGTTTAAAAAAAGGTTTCACTGCATTCATTTAAGTGGAAACATTCTCGAGATACTTTGACATTAAACACTTTCAGGGCTCACAAAGCTATAAACTATTACATGTTCAAGAAGAAGATGAATTAAATTGGAATTAAAAACATAGAAAACTGCTTTGGTGAAATGTCTTCAGTGGGTTACATGACCCATGGACCCCTTTTTAATATTCAGTGTGAATGAAACATAGCTTTTTTTAATAGCACAAAGACCTGTTTCTTCCAAATGTGACAAAATGTATGAACCTTATGGAATAGGATTGAGCTTTTCTTTGCCTTGTCATTCATTTCTAGGTCACTGGGAGAACTGAATGCTTGGCTGAGCTTGAGACATGCTCAATGAAGGAACTCCACATCGGGGGGGTGTGTGTGTGTGTGTGTGTGTGTGTGTGTGTGTGTGTGTGTGTGTGTGTGTGTGTGTGTGTGTGTGTGTGTGTGTGTGTGTGTGTGTGTGTGTGTGTGTGTGCGTGCGTGCTTGCGTGCTTGCGTGCAGGCGTGCAGGCGCAGTGAAGCAAAGACCTTCACCCCAAATCCAAAAGGAACACACACTCACATGCTATAAATCTGTCTGATACAGATTCGACTTTCAATTTTTATGTCTCAGGCTCATCACACACACAGCCACACACACCACCTATGAGCCATTATTAAGTGATCTTTCTTTACCTGCTGTCTTTTTCCATCTCAGAAAGATTGCAGCTGCTACTTAGTGAAAGTACTGAGGCTGACAGGGATCGCTTTCACTTCAACAGTATTCTCTCTTCCTCTATCCTGCAGGGCTGAGTCTGAACTGCAGGTCTGCACATCGGGAAAGGCCTGTTAGAGGCAGTCAAATTAAATGAAATGTTAAGATGTACTGGCATTGCGTTGTATAGCTTATACACTGCAAACATATAGGTTCACATTGACCAGTAATATACAGTTATTACCTTACTACTACTACTGGGCCAATTTAATGAACCTTTGTGGCAAGGTGTTGCATGTGCTATGAAGGTGTGAGGGTCTAAGGACAGAGGGTGTCGTTTTTCTCATACTGATATTCTGAACAATCTGTGCTGTTGTATTTGCTGTAAAGTGTCTCTACTGTAGGCTATTTTTATTATATGTACAGCACTTTGGCTCGACCAAAAATCGTTTATAAATGTGCTATATAAATAAAACTTGATGAAAGAAACCATGAAATGTTTCACTTTTGTTGACATAGCGGGATAGTGCATGGCATTGTTAGAGGTCACCGCCCTCCCAATGACTTTCTAGTAACCAAAATTGTGCTAAGGACATACCCGTGCCATAATCTTGCTAACGACATACGTAGATAAATGTGCCGAAGCTAACGCTAGCTAGCTTGTAACAAAATATAGCAAAACTAATCCGAGCAAGCTGAGCCAACTAGCTTATTGTAACCAAGCGGCAAACTCTGGGGAACAGCCGGGACGCCAATACGGAAGTGCCACACACTGCAGTTCATACATGGGCCGCTAGGGACTGGCTGCAGAAAGGAGCAATTTCCATAGACCTCCATGTTAAAATGCCCAACTTTACAGCAGAAAAAAACATGTTTCTACCCATGGATGCAATAAATATTATTATCGATATAGTTAGATTCCACCTTCATGATTATGAATCTGTGAGTGAATTGTTTTCTAACACGACCCTTTTATTTATATTAGGTCTTAAAGTGTTTGCATAAATTAGGGCGTGGTCACTTTGATGGACACGTACATGCCTCACTGTCAGCTAACAGCAACTTGTCCACTCTGCTAGGCTACAACCATAGAGCCTACAACGTTAGTTAGTCATAGTACTGTACTTGACCCTTTAGCTTTAGCCGTGTTCGTGGTGATCGTGCCTTTTAGGGAATATTGTTACAAATACCAGACAATTCAAATGTTGTGCTGTGCGCTTGAATGTACTAACAGAACTTCCAAGAAGTCTAAAATGATAATATTATACATGTTAACTCCGTTCGCAGGTGTTTGTGTGCTTGGTAGCTTAGCTTGTTACTTATTAGCCAGCTAAGGACGTAACCCTTTATACATACATATACATTTTAGTTTATGATTCAGCCTTGGGTAAGACTTTTATAGTCTATGGCTATGACGCCCATAATGCTAAACGGGAGCAAATGTTAATAGGGGACCCGATTATCCCAGTGGTGGCCGCCGGAGCTAACGGAGCCGCAGGGGGCTAGCTCCAGCCGGTGTCCCGGAGCTAGCCCACTGCGGCTCCGTTAGGTCCGGGCGGTGGAGTCCGTCTTTTCTCAACGTGTGAATGACAAGCATTAAGAATAACAAAATATAGCTAATTCTCTTGCAGATTGTCTCTTTGATGAATGTAACGTTTATATAGGGGAACTACACTGTTAGCAGTAACTTGGTATGCATGTATTTCATGTTAGCTTAGCTTCTTAGCCTGAGCTAGCTCTGTTTACTTCCAGTTCGGAGGCATCAGGTCCCGCCTCGGCTCCGCCTCTTTGCCCTTATTTGGAGCAGGCGGGATTAAACTCTGACGTCACAGTCGAGCCGTTAGTGGCCGACTCCGCCTACTAAGGGCTTCACGGCAACTCTGCAGAATCCTATGGGTGACGTCACGGACACTACGTCCATTTATATATACAGTCTCTGATTGTAACCAAAGGTGTGCTCATGACACAGACAAAAGAGCGGAAGCTAACGCTATCTAACCAGATAGCTAAGCTAACAAGCTTCTTCTTCTATAATCTTGATGCAGGATGATTCTTCCCACATGTTGAATGCTGTAAAGGGACAGCTAATATAGCTTCTTCTTCTTCTTTCGTGTAACATTAGAGGTCCAACTCGGTGTCGTGTAGCCATGCCCGCATCTCTGGTCCTAGGTCGAAGAGGCTGGCTTCCGAGGGTGGTCTATATAAGGGGCAGATGGTGATTATATGGACAGCGGTCTGCTCAGGGTCACCGCACTCGCATGCCGCACTGTCCGCCAAGCGCCACGTCTTCATCGATGTTTTAAAGCGACCGACCCCAGTTCGTAGACGGTTCAGAGTGGTCCACTGCCGGCGCGGTAGGTCGTCTCCTCCAATGGCGCCATCTCCTGGGTCCCAGATGTAACGGTGGATTTGGGAGGGCCCGAGGACTCCTGCTTCCAAGCTGCTGCCAACCATGCATCTCTGGAGATGTCCTCAGAGGTGGCTAATATAGCTAATGGCATATGTGTGCTTTTTAAAAGGGTTTTAATACATGTTTAAAACATGTATATATATATATATATATGTGTTAATCGGCTATTAAGGGTTACTGTATGCCTAAGAAATACTCGATATCATTTCATTTATATGCCCTCAAAAGAAAGATTAAGGAGAATTCAAATCTAAGTTGGACTCCACAGTATTTTTGATTAATTCAGTCATAAAACATTTTTTGTTGGGTTTCTGTTCTGTCTTGGTATATTATGTATACAGATGACCTTAACTGAAACTTTTTCCTGGAAGCAAGAACACTACTTGAGAAACATCTGACGGCAAAGTTTAAAACATGCATCAAGACACTTTTACACAGTGATTCTAAATGCATTATTTATACAAAGAACATTAGCCTACTTCAGTTCAAGATGTTTAAACGTGTCTCGGTCCCCCTGCAAGGCACAACACTACATTTAAATTCTGCCTGCAAATGACAGAAGGCCAGCAAGCAAGTTAAATATGCAGCCCTTCAGCAGAGAGTGATGGCTTGGCTCAATGTACAGACATAATGGAATATTTAAATGTCTACTCAGCCAAGATGTTATTGATTCTTATGATGGAGTTTCAAGAAAAAGGGACAGCCTCAGTCTAAAACGAGAGATATACTCAAAAACATATTCAAATGGCAATTTGAGACGTGTTAGCCAGGGGGAGAATGTGTCGACATTAACTTTGGGATATATAATATGTATTTATTTCAAAGAGGACCATGCATACAAATCTCAGAAAAGAGAAGATATGAATTATGAAAGATTATAATAGCTAATTTCCGTCTGCAGTCCTCTGGCAGGTACATAACAATCAAGAAACACTAAAACATTGCATAATCTCTATCACACAAACAATATTATCCTTTGCAGACCAGTTATATGCACTAAAACCTTTAAACCACTACAGGAAATGGAAAAACCACAATGTGACCTCTTTAATGCACCTGAGCCATTCTGTATGTTTTGAGTAACACCTGTGTTTTCCCTGATACGACAGCTCACAATGCGTTTTGGTATCACTGCTCTACGTGATGAGTTGACAGCACACCACCTGCCTATGCTTGATAAAGGAATAACTTATGAGCCAGTAACCACTTTGTCCTGAACATAAATCAGTTTCCTGTTATCAGCTATAATCATTAGAAGTGAGGAATAGTTGCACTCGCGGCATAATTAGACCCAGCTCACTGTAACTGTTTCAGAGCACAACAGTGCACAACTAACTACCCCAAACAGCTAGCTTAGCAAAATGTGTCTAAAAGCCATTGACTCCAGCGCGCCTGCAAAGGTTTAGTGTTTAGCTCATTAGCTCTACATTTAACCACTACACCCCAAAAGTCACATTAGCAGCTAGCAGATGCTGCCTTCCACCGCTGTCAGACAACTTTTGCTTCACCATTAGAGGAAATACTCTCGGGAAATCAGGGAATGCATTAACGTTGCTTAAAGATAAATACAATTTACTCTATAGAGGATTGTACAGAGGTGGGTGGGAGGGAGAGTGCGGGCTGGTTTCTAATCAATGTTCAAAGTTTGTGTAGGAAGGTAGTCTATGCCATGCTCTGGTTGAACGAGTGTGGATAAAAAACCATCGTACATGTCTCTATTTCTCAACGTTGTTTATCTAGTCAGGTTAAGACGTTGGAATCAAAGACAGAAAAGGGAGCGGTTGATGTCCGTCACTTTGAATACTCAACATGCTTGGAGATGTGTTGGAAATATCCCGCCCTTTAGCCAATCACATACCATTTAAAACACAATATAACACACTATAAGAAAGGTGTCTCTTTAAAAGTATTACAGTGTTAAACAGTTGCACACATGTAGAGAGGGTCAAACTACTGCTCAATATAGCATAGCATAACATTGACACTCTGCTGTGCTGGTATTACTTGCACATGCCTGGTTTTCATGTGTAAAATGTCATACTGTTCGGGGTGGACAGGAGTGATGTTACGTTCACGAACGATCCGATTCACACGAAAACGCAGGAGGATTTGGATGCACTTCAACAAAAACCTAGGCAATGATCAAGCGGAGTGCAACATTTGTAAAGCCAAAATATAATTTGAAGCAGGGTCAACAATTAATCTCCACCGCCACTTTAAAAAAAACGGCTCTTTTGGACGGCTCTTTTGAACGGCACTTTTGAACGACTCTTTTGAACGACTCATTTGAACGACTCATTTGAACGACTTGTTTGAACGGCTCTTTTGGACGGCTCTTTTGAACGGCACTTTTGAACGACTCTTTTGAACGGCACTTTTGAACGACTCTTTTGAACGGCTCTTTTGAACGACTCTTTTGAACGGCACTTTTGAACGACTCTTTTGACGTAACGTACGTAGCTTATGTAACCCTAACCCTAACATAGCTATTTCATGATCTATCCAAGAGGTTTGTTGCTTTGAAGAGACATGGCTAGCACAACCCTTCAGTCACAGTCACTAGCATATGGATACGACATATCATACATTACCCATAATGCACCACTTACTTGCATAGAACAAAAAGCTCAGCACTTGCAGATTAAAACATATGGCTGTCTCATGCCAACACTCAAACGATGTAGGCTTCATTACCTCTTAAGTGGCAGATATATACAGACGGTGACACTGAGCTTTTGTTACTTGCTGGCAACTCACTATAAAGAAGACATGCGGCCATTAAAGCATACTGATGCACACACAAGCAAGAAGTCCCGGGAGCTACAATTACCGACACTGTCAGACCACATACTCCTCTCTGAGAGGTAATTACTTTACTCAGCACAGTCATCTAACCCTTTGAGCCCTCATATAACACCTCACACTGTGACAAACTAATGTGTTTATTGTGTAAGGCATCTCAGATCAGTCATATCGAGAGCCAGAGCTGGAATATATGGGAGGCTCGAAGTTATGCTCGGTAGCAAAGTGAGAAATGGACTTATTGTTCTGCCCTGAAGACATGTTTGCATATAATTCTCCTTCATTGTCGCTCTTAAATCCATACATTGTTAAAGTCGTTTGAGAGAAAACTGAACCCTTATTGCTTTGTCTGCAGTTTATCATTTAGCTTAGACTTAAGAGTTGAAAAAACAATCTTGAGAAGGTCTTCAGAAAGTTTCTCCACGTTCATTATTATTAGTACAGTAGTGGCAAAACACAGGATAGACACACACATGCAAATTCAAGGGAAAATATAACAAATGTTGAATAAATGTAGATATATGGGATGCTTATTTTGCAAGGTTGAGATGTTCTTCCATTTTGAGACCACCTTCTTATATTGAGTACGAAAGCAAGCTATTCATCAGGCTACATAACAGAATATAATATATTAGTTCATATTATTCTAACAAAAATTTCAACAAAATTGGTTTTTCATGATGGCAGAAGCTTTCAGTCCAAAAACCACTAAAGTTATTAAGTTATTAAGACTTTGCAGTATTATCATTTTGAAAATAGGGGTTATACTTGGGTATGATTCATCCTCTGAAAGACTCTGTATCATTTCCATTGTTCCTGCTAGATATCCATTGGTTTCTCACTAGCTTCACTTTTAAATTTGACAAGCAGGTCAGCACCATAGTCAAATCCTGCTTTTTTAAATACGACTATTGGCCAAGTCGTTTTTATCTTTTAAAGACCTAGAAAGGGTTATTAACGCATTTGCTACCTCGAGACTGGACTACTGCAACGCTCTGTGTGTGGGTATGGACCAGGCCTCAATTAGACGCCTGCAGCTAGTCCAAAATGCAGCTGCACGTCTTCTGACTGGCCACAAAAAGCGTCACCACATCACCCCAATTCTGGCCTCACTGCACTGGCTTCCAGTTCGGTTCAGAATAGATGTTAAACTCCTTTTATTTGTTTTCAAAGCCCTAAATGGGCTGGCTCCGGCCTATATAGCCGAACTCCTCCAGCGCTACACCCCAGGCAGAGCTTTAAGGTCTGCTGACCAGCTGCTGCTGATAGTGCCCAAGACCAGGCTCAAAACCCGAGGGCACCGAGCCTTCGCGGCAGCGGGCCCCAGGCTCTGGAACACTCTGCTCCTCCATGCGAGGTCGGCCCAGACCCTAGGGGTTTTTAAATCAACACTAAAGACTCACTTCTTCTCTCTGGCCTTGTAGTCAGAGCGGAGCACGACTCCTGACATTTCCCTGTGTTTTTTATATTTCTGTTGTAAATGATTGTCTTTTATTGTGATTGTAGTAAAGTGTTTTTATTACATGTACAGCACTTTGGCTCGACCAAAAATCGCTTTTAAATGTGCTATATAAATAAAACTTGATTTGATTTAGCTGTGTTGTTTCTTATTAGGAGTTTCTAACATGTTTCTTCACATTATTTGAATGCTGCAAAAACTCTTTGATATTAGTTCACCCTTCTGTATCTGTATTTGCTGTAGAGATGTGTCCTCTGACGAGTAAAGTAATCAAGTTATTTGTTGTGAATACGCAGTTACCGAGGTTTACTCAGCACGGGTTCATTACATCTTCGGTGCAGTGTGCCATTAAATGAATTCACCTGAGGAATCTAAAGACCGCTGTGAAAGCAATCTGTGATAGTGTATGAGTGTATGAGGGCTTATAGGAGCATCTGTAATTGCACTTGTAGCGCTCAGTTACACACAGTGATACACACAGTTGGTCATACTGGGTTTTAACAATACTCTCTAGCAAGCGTTCATTGCTGACTCAGGTCTGTTTTGAGGATTCATGGTTACATAAAAACTAAAACAGCAAGAAGAAGTTATTAGTAAGAGCCTTGGATGGTGGGTGTTACAGTAAGAACAGGAGAAGAAACCTCATTTTGAGAGACTTGTAACTGGCTGTAAAGAAACACAGCTGCTATTTCTCATTTGTTTCCACTGTCAAGTTGAATCGAATAACAAAGCTGGTCTGATCTCGTCTGATAAGGGCAGCTCAGAGCAAATAACTAGTCCACCCACTGCTGCGGCATCATGTGACTTCTTCTGCCGGCTTTGTGTCAACCGGAGTGGGCAGTGTGGACAAAAAGACAATAAATAGACTCTCCAGCTAGAATAATGTGATGTGATTGCTTATTTCAGTTTAAATGAATGGTCATGTCATGTCATAGTCATGCAACAATGTTTAAGTCAAGGTTAGCATGTCCTTTGTACTGCCAGATAATAGTTGTATGCTTATGTTGGACCCGCAGTAATATGGGCCTATTCATAGATACTATAATTGTGTTATATTGTAAAACCTGTAATTTTCATTCTAGCACATCTCAACAAAGACAATACTCTGAGTCTGATGACACCCAGAGGACTGTTTACATCCATCTTGATCCATCTTCCTCCTGCATCTTTCAAGCATTTGGACTAACTATGTTTTAAATGTATTGTCTTTTAATTCACACACAACATCTATTGCACGTCCGACCATCTGTCCCTCCTCTGTTGCTCTCCCCAAGGTGTTTTACATTTTTCCCCCACTAACTGTGTGATATTGGGCAGTATAAATAAACTTTGAAAAACACAATACACCACTTAATTCCATAAGTTTTCCCTAAATGTCTTCTTTTATTGATCCCACTAGTTTAATTTAATTTGCTGATGAATGGAAACTGCACACAAACACACAAACACTCCTGTTCCGGCTCAGTTGCCCCGTCCTGCATTGACAGAGGGGATTAGGGGAGACTGAGCAACGCTGTCTTTCAGTAACGAACACACACACACACACATTCTCCTCTCACTGCGCTCAGTGTACTGAGATTTCATTTCATTTAATCGTTTATTTGAACCGGGACAATGCACATTAATGAACATTTTAAACAAAAATAATGCTTTCAAATGTAAATTAGCCGGATTTTAGCTTTGAGCTCATTTCCATCCGTAGTTCTGTCACATACAACATTTATGAGAAGTGTGTGGTCTAATCTGTTCCTTTGTTCTTCTACCTGTAGCTGCCATGTGCCACATCGCAGACTGATGTGTGTGTGTGTGTGTGTGTGTGTGTGTGTGTGTGTGTGTGTGTGTGTGTGTGTGTGTGTGTGTGTGTGTGTGTGTGTGTGTGTGTGTGTGTGTGTGTGTGTGTGTGTGTGTGTGTGTGTGTGTGTGTGTGTGTGTGTGTGTGTGTGTGTGTGTGTGTGTGTGTGTGTGTGTGTGTGTGTGTGTGTGTGTGTAGGCCGGACACAGACAGCCACCTGCTGTGAACTACTTGATGGACCCCGTCTAACAAGCTGCACTTATTGCCATGGTTACACACCTACACACTGATCCATGCGCATACACACACACACACACACACACACACACACACACACACACGTGGTGCAGCCTGCAGACGGATCATTAGAGTCTGATCTTTCTCCTCTGTGTCCTCTTCTATCCCCATCGCCCTTCCTTTGAGATCTGAGCCTCCCACCCTCTCTTTAATGGCCTTCCCTCCTCCCCCTCCATCGTTTCCTTAATCAGAACCCTCACACGTCCATCTTGGTCCCTTTATCTCCCCCCTACCATTTTTTATTTTATCCACATTCTTATATATCACCTCCATTCCTTATATCCTTTTCAAATATCGTCCCTTTATCTGACCTTCACTTATTTTTCTTGTTTTTTTAATAGTGTTTTTGCAGACATGGCACTTCCAGCACAATATATAAAGTACGGGACAATGTGTCTGTTAACGGAAAGAAAAAAAACCATTTCTACATCAATCCCACCTCCCGTCATTCCCTGCCTCCCCCTCCATCTCCTCTAATAATTACCCGGTTGGAAGTTTTAATTAGAGGGAGAGGAGAAGGTGTCTGGTGCGACAGAGCCCTAATTGAAACCCCAATTAGTCTCCTCTAGTCCTCTGTACGACGAGGGAGATACCACTCTGCCCAAAATCCGATTTCCATCAAGGGGGAGAATCTTCTGAAGCAATTACTTTGAATTCTAATAAAATGTAATAGGGTGGTAAATCAGAACCGCAGACGAGGAACATTCTGTCTTATTGCTAACGTTTACACAGTCTCAATCTGCTGTGGAGATAATCAGCAGGAAGCTATTCCACAAAACACACAAAACAACAGAAAAGTCACTGAGGTAACTTGTTGCTGTGGTGGTTACCATAGTGATGGTGAAGTCACAGGAGAAGCAGCCGCTTTAAAAGGGTGCGTTTGTGTGTGAAAGGAGCCTAACCTAACTTAATGCAGGGTATGGTTTGGATTTACAATTAGCTAGTTGACTCAAAGCCTAAGTGGAACAATTACACACACTGATTCATTCTCTCTACCAATCAGACAATAATGCATCCACACAAAGGTGATTGTCACAGCTTAGCAACTGTAGCACAGCAGGTCTGTCAAGCTTTGGATTCCACATGATGGAGCGGAGGGTATGGAGAGAACAATACTACATGTAAACAGTTTGGAGATGCGGTCTTTTATAGCAGTCAGTAAACCAATAACAGCATGAAAAGTGTAAAGAATGCATTAAACAATGAGTGTTTGATTTCATGCGAGCTGATACAGGGCTGCAAGATATCGGAAAAAATGACATTGCAATATTTTGATTCTGCAATATTGCAATATAAGAAAGTACAGGAGTAATCATTCGACATTTTCTACAAGTCAATCCTGCTCTTGTGTTTGCTCTTGTTGTATTCACATAAAAAGTTAAAATAAAATATCGAAAATAAGTAAAAAATGACACATTTATGGTTTAGGCTAGATATGAAATGTGAGGACAGTAACACTGGATACGTCATGGAAAATAAGAACAGTCCGAGGTGACAAAAATGTGTTTTAATTCAGCGACATAGAACGTCCAAGAAATGAATTGTGTGGATATCAAAGCGCTGTATTGTATTTAGTGCAGTCCTTCTGCAGACATTAGCATGCCGAGCTAACTCGCTTAATACAGGAGCTACTTAAATTACCTTGAGGCCTACTTAAAAGAGCAAGTAGCATGTCGTTAACTAAGTAATAATATTACATATTGGTATTATGTTTGCAGAACACATTAGACTGTTCCTAGAAGTCATCAAATCTCACAAGCTACATCTGATTGACACAAAGACAAGCTTTCCTCTCCCCTCCTCCGTGACATCAGGGACACATATCTGCATGAATGCTCCCATGCACACACACATGCACACACACATGCACACACACACACATACACACACACACACACACACACACACACACATACATATACACACTTGTTAAGCCTTCCCTCTTCCACCCCCTGTTGCGTCCAGCCCAGACAGACCCTTCCTATCTGCCTCTGGATTCAGCTGCAGAGCACAGAACATCCTGATAAGCTGCCATTGATTGGCTTCAAACCGGCTGAAAGGCTGAACACATTGTCGCCCCTTTTCTCTCTCTATCTCACACACACACACACACACACACACACACACACACACACTGGCTGGGGAGAATGGAGAGAGAGATGAGGGGGGAAATGGGTGATGGAGAAGAAACAAAATGCAGAATGACAAAAGCGAGACAAATCAAGACTAAGGGGCAGGCTGACTAGTTTGGGCAGATACTGCTGCTGGAGGGAGGGGGGAAGAAAGGGAGGAAAGGGAAGAAGGATGGAAATCTGGATATGAAGTTTATTCAAAAGGAGCTGAGAATAAGGACTTTTGGAGATACAGGGACAGAAAGGGAACAAACAGGGAGACAGACAGCCAATCAGCACGCGGACAGTGAGAGATTAAGAGGTGAAAACTAATTAAACAGAGGCAGCATGACATTAAATAAATATGTCAAGACTTGCTTATAATGCAGGTAAACCTAGTGTCAAGTAATGATGAGTCCAAATTCAAAATCTAATGAGCTGGTGAAGTTATAGCTAATTCTTTAGACAAATCAGTTTTGAACATGATATCCAATTTATATACATTTTCTGATCAACAATTAACATTTTCCTATTCGGGAGGTCAGTGTCAAATCACATGAACCAAGACAAATGATCACTTTACATTTTAATGAAGCATTTAGTATTGTCTTTCAGAGTGAGAGGAGGGATATCAACCGACAAATTCATCTACCTTGTAAAGATGCTTCCTGCCGGCCCCCCGCTGTGTCACAAGGACGCCTCTGGATGGAAAGAGGGGTTTGTAGAGGAGGGAGGGGACCCCTGCTGTTCTGAGGTGTGACTTCACGGGGGACAAGGGCTGGATAATGGAAAAGAAAAGGCGAGAATTCAGTATTTGAAAATGTCTGAACTGGAATTTCTGTAACTCTGACTGTGATCAAATACATTTTCAATGAGTAGATACAACAGTTTAAAGCTCTATTTACAACACGCATGCAGATGTACACACTACTAACACTTTAAAAGGTGTTATTATCAATGTTCGTATGTTAAAAATGTATCAAATTGCAATGTGGGGGCTTAGCAGCTAAACAGAGAGATATTTCCCTCAGGAGTTGGTGTAGAGCAAAACAGATAACAAATCAGAGGGAATATTGGACTCGTAAGTGAACATAAACACAACGGTTGCTTATGTTCTCTAAATAAGCCACTGTATGAGAAGGTAACCTTAAACATGTATTAGTTACTACTTCCCTGTCAAAATGTAATCAGTAACCACGCCGGACTGCATGCTAATATGTTCTGCTAACAACATTTAATCTTCCACTTCTGGACTCACATTCAATTCAACATAAGGTATACCTTTCCTGACATTACTTAGACACAAAGTAAAGAATATGAACACACTAGCACATAAATAAAAACTCTGTACAAATCTCAGCTGCTATTTTTATGTAACTAGCATGCTGGGAGTTTGTCAACACTGGAAGGAAGACATGTCTACTTTTTAGAAAGCTCAACATGATATATACCTGCACAAACACACTCTGTGGCATTCTCCAAAAATAGATCCGTCACATTATCAGAGGGAGATGGGGGCCATAAGAAGTCACATGTCTGTACTCCAGCGATGTCTGTAGAAATGTGTAATGCTATGTTATTACGACACGCCTTGCCAGAAACACGATGATAGCCTGCATGCTAGTGCACACGTTATTTTTTTTATCGTGACTTTAACATTTACTTACAGTATGAAAAACGTGTGTGCATTTAGAGTCAATAATTCATGTTATTGAAGCACCAAGGGAACGCTGCTCAAAGCGGGTGTGTGTGTGTGTGTGTGTGTGTGTGTGTGTGTGTGTGTGTGTCTGTGTGTGTGTGTGTGTGTGTGTGTGTGTGTGTGTGTGTGTGTGTGTGTGTGTGTGTGTGTGTGCATGCGTGGTAATTTTGGCCCTCTAGTCAAAGAGAGAAACAGCAGGGTACCTTAACATCACCTCTCTTCCTCACGTTCTCCCTCCTTCCCTTAAGACTTCCTCTCTCTTCTTCTTCTACATCAACCTACCCTTTTTTTGCTTACCCTCTCCCCCCCCCCCCACACACACACACACACACACACACACACACACACGCTCACACACACACACTCAGGTTCTTGTTATTCTTCCTGGCACAGTGCCTCTTTAAGAAAGGCTTACCTGCCAAAAGGTAAGAAGGCAGTATTCCCAGAGCAATGTAGGATAAAACTGAAAGACCGAGTGCACTAATCTGCATTCTTCTGCATTTCTCCATGTTGTCACATCGTCTGCTTGGTGTCCTTGACTGTGTCCTTCATTTGGTTACAGCACAGCCTACAGGGTTTTAACTGTATTATTTGCAATGGTAGAACAATTATTCAGATGCTTTGCTCGTAAATTATTGTCAGAATACTTTAAAGGAAATGTCCTGTATTTGAAATGTCACTTAAGTAAAAGTAGTTATCAGCTAAATGTACTTAAAGTAGTCATAGTGCAGAAAAATGGCCGTTATGTGTGTATATAATTCTATTTATATATGGGACATTTCTAGATAATATTGTTGCATTCAATAGCATTTTACTGTCAATAAAACAACGTTCTTATTGACTTTTTGTGAAATATTCAAAATATTTTACTCTTTTGTGAGAAAGAGTTAGTCCACTAGTTTAATTTTTAGAGATACACTTAGTTAAGTAGCTAAAGCTGTCAAATAAATAGTAAAAAGACATTATTTACCATTTAAATGTAGTTGAGTAGAAGTATACAGTAGCACTAAATTGTATTTACTGCTGATAGATGTGTATATAACTGACTGTTTGCACTCTCGTTAGACCCTCTTAATGTCGTTACACTCTGCTTGCATTATGTAATGACAATAATGTAATCTAATCTATTGAAGTACTTAGTTGCTTCCCACCTTTGTTTATTTTAATTCCAAATATGGTTGTGTATTTGCTTGGTTTCTCTTGAACCACATTATTGCTGTATAGGTCAAATACTCTTTAGCTATAATGACTCATTTCACCAGGTTATAACAGGATATTACCGCAGAGCTTTTTAGATTGCAGGTGTGGGAGAAAAATAACTGCATATTGCTTGCCAGACACATCCCAGAATGCCTTGCAGTGCCCCTGCAGCATGCTGTACTGTAGTGTAATGTGTGTATTGTCACAGGGCATGGAGCAATGCTCAACCTCAATTTGGTTAAGAGCTTTTTAATCCACTAAAATGTATAAATGCATCATAAAACTCGATATTCCGAGCCGTTCTTTAGACTCGGACACGTCTGCGCATACTTTGTCCGAATGTAATTTCTATAAGATGATGATTGTTAGTCTTTTTTCTCTTTTTCTCAGATTCATCCCAGTGGTGAGGGTGATTCATCCTGAGGCGATATCGATGTCCTCTGCCATGCATTGTCACCATTTCCAGACACAATAATCTTTATAGACATCTTCTGGTATCGTTACAATAGTGACGGCGCTCTGATAACACTAATTACAGAGCCCAGAGACAGGATTGCTATTTTTATTCACACAATGGCCTCAGTTTAAATCAATGGAGCCATGTGGAGATGACAGTTTAAATTTAAAAAAACTTCCCATATGTATTCAATTTTGGATGAATTGAAGAGATGATATATGCATTTGGTGTCTGCAAAGTATACTCACTGATCAGAAAATATTCTGTTTTAATAGATTCTTTAAAAAAAACATGTGACAATTCAACATCTGTTTCCTTTTTTTTTTGATTAACTCCTGGATATTTTCAATAGGAGGCAGGTAAAGGAAAACATATCCACACTAAAGGCCGAATAAAATAAATACAAAGGCAAATAAACTACAGAAAAACGTGAGATATTCATTTGAAACATTATATGTCTATATGTCTTTTATTGTGAAAGGTAACATTGTGGTTGTTGAAAATAATAAGAAAGTTTGCCCTCTGGGTTTAGATGGCAGAACGTCAAAAGGCAACTCAAGTTGTACCACAAAACATGTTGGTGTAAAATGGGCGCACTTTTAGATGCATTCTGTGTGAAAGTATACGTCCCCGGTGTGTAAAGGCCTTAAAGCATAACCCTTCAAACAAAGGGTCAAAAGCACAACACTGTTCGAAGGGGCTAAAAAATAAAATGACCATTAAATCTTCTCTGAAGTGTGTGCATAGCTTACAAGAGGCAACCTTTGGTAGAGGGTAATGTAACCAACTCACAAAGTGTCATTTGAGAAAGAAAAAAAGGGACATGGTGGAGTTAAAGCAGTATTACTAACAACATATGCTGTATTCTTATAACTTATGTATGCAAATGAAATCAAAATAGTTGAAGAAATGTCAGGCAAGTATTAAATAAGGGTACCAGAGAGCATTTCAACTGAAAAAAAGCCATATTAGTTGGTAAACACTTCCTCAACCCATATATATTGTATTATCTACTGATCTGTCCTACATTAGGGCCAGTGTCCACATAGAGTAGAGAGCACCCTGCGTATTCTTTAGCCGTAGATTTCCAACTTTTTAGAAAAGCACTGATGAGGACACTGTAGAAAACAAAGAAGAAGCTATTTTGAGCTATATACATCACCGTACCGTATAAAACCGTACGCAGAAACTATCTCTATGAATGTCAGATTGAAGAGGATTGAATGGTCATAAGATTTCAAGATATTATACAAATCAAATCAAGTTTTATTTATATAGCACATTTAAAAGCGATTTTTGGTCCAGCCAAAGTGATGTACAAACACTTTACTACAATCACAATAAAAGACAATCATTTACAACAGAAATATAAAAAACATACAACTTCTGACTAGAAGGCCAGAGAGAAGAAGTGTGTCTTTAGTGAGGATTTAAAAACCCCTAGGGTCTCACATGGAGGGGCAGAGTGTTCCAGAGCCTGGGGCCAGCTGCTGTGAAGGCTCGGTGCCCTCGGGTTTTGAGCCTGGTCTTGGGGACAACAGCTGGTCAGCCAACCTTAAAGCTCTGGCTGGGTTGTAGCGATGGATGAGTTTGGCTATATAGGCCGGAGCCAGCCCATTTAGAGCTTTGAAAACAAATAAAAGGATTTTAAAATCAATTCTGAACCGAACTGGAAGCCAGTGTAGTGAGGCCAGAATTGGGGTGATGTGTTGACGCTTTTTGTGGCCAGTCAGAAGACGTGCAGCTGCGTTTTGGACTAGCTGCAGGCGTTTAATTGACGCCTGGTCCATACCCACACACAGAGCGTTGCAGTAATCCAGTCTTGAGGTAACAAAGGCATTAATAACCCTTTCTAGGTCTTTAAAAGATAAAAACGACTTGGTCTTGGCCAATAGTCTTATTTGACTACGGTGCTGACCTGCTTGTCGAATTTAAAAGTGCTAGTGAAGGTCACTCCAAGGTTCATGACAGAGGGGAGGATGTTTTCATTGCGAGAGCCCAGAATATCAACCGGAGAGGCTGGAGGTTGGGGTCCAAAAAAGATGACCTCGGTCTTGCTCTCATTGAGGTTAAGGACGTTTTTGCTCAGCCAGGATTTTATCTCTATCAAGCAGTCCATCAACTGCTGTAGTTGAGGTGCGTGTCAACAATAAACGTCTGGAGGTCCAGCAAGCCCTATAACACGACAACGAGAGCAGCGCCCCTAAGTAGGCTCAAGTCCCGCCTCCCCTTCAACAAGGCAGCACAAGAGATTCTCAATCCACCTCTGATGACCTCTCCAGAGATGCATGGTTGGCGGCTGCTTGGAAGCAGGAGTGGGAGCTAGCCGGGCCCTCCCACATCCATCGCTACATCTGGGACCCAGGAGATGACGCCATAGGAGGAGACGACCTACCACGCCGGCAATGGACCACACTAAACCGCCTACGAACTGGGGTCGGTCGCTTCAAAACATCAATGAAGAAGTGGGGCCTGGCAGACAGTTCTGCATGCGAGTGCGGTGACCCTGAACAGACTGCCGAACATATAATAACCACCTGCCCTTTATATAGACCACCCTCGGAAGCCAGCCTCTTCGACCTAGGACCAGAGATGGCTACACGACACCGAGTTGGACCTCTGACGTTACACGAAAGAAGAAGAAGAACTGCTGTTGTGAGTGTTTGACATTTGCTTTGAGAGGCAGATAGATCTGTACATCATCGGCGTAGCAGTGGAAGGGAATAGTGTATTTAGTGAGAATTGAACCTAGGGGCAGTATGTACACAGTAAAAAGAGGATGGGGCCCAGGATAGAGCCTTGGGGAACCCCACAGGTAAGAGGGACTTTGGCAGAGGAGAAGGCACCTAGCTACACTGAGAAGCTACGGTCTGTCAGGTAGGACCTGAACCATGCAAGGGCAGAGCCTGTGATGCCTGCGGACTGTTCAAGCCGTGACAACAGGATGCTATGGTCCACAGTGTCAAAGGCAGCTGTCAGGTCTAACAGCACCAGGACGACTGGGCTACCTGAGACGGCGGCTAGGAGCAGATCATTAAAAACTCTTAAAGGGTCGTTTCAGTACTGTGCATAGGTTAGAAGCCGACTGCAGCTGGACATAGACTACTCGATCCAGGGCTTTAGATTCAAAAAAAGGTAACTGGGAGATGGGCCTAACATTTGAGAGAATGGAGGGGTCGAGATTTTTCTTTTTAAGTAGTGGCTGGACCACGGCATATTTGAAGGCAGCTGGGACATATCCTGAGCTAAGAGAGGTGTTCATTAGTAATACAATACTTGCTCCAACTGATTCGAAAACATCTCTGAGAAGGCGAGAGGGAATGCTGTCTGAGGTGCAGTTTGTCGGCCGCAGGTACTTGACTACATCTGAGAGAGAAGAGAGGGATACAGGCTCAAAGTGGTAGAGGTCAGCAGGGCACAGAAAAGGAGCAGGATCTGGCGTGTGTGTGCAGATACTTTTTCGATAAAAAATGTAAGAAACTTATCACAGAGAGTAGTCGATGGCACAATTGAAGAAACATCACAGGGATTAATAATAGAGTTGAGGACATTAAAAAGAACCTGAGGTTTATGGCTGTTTTTGGAGATTAACAGAGACATGTGCTCTGTCTTGGCTGCTTTGACTGCCGTCTGGTAGTCGGAAAGGCAAGCACGAAGGATTTCTAGGGAGACATGGAGTTTTTCCTTTTTCCATTTTCTCTCTGCACGCCTGCAGGTGCGTCTGAGAGCACGAGTACAGTCATTGAGCCACGGCTCAGCTTGTTGACATAAAAAATAGAGGATCTTTTCAGCTTTATGTCTGTTCCTTTCTGTCAGAAAAACATGTGATGTGGACGAAGGCCCTTTCTGTGGTTCGTCCCTAAGTGTAAGAACCCGTATCTTTCAAAAAGCAGGATGTTTATGCCTCAAATAGTCTGCAGCATCTTCTTCCTCCTCCTCACTCTTTCTTTTTCATTTCTCCCAGGCTTCACATAAGGACACACACACTCACACACTCACACACACACACACACACACTTACACACACCCTTATCACAAATGTCAGCCAATATTTCACATTCTCTTCCACCAAAATGTCAGTGCCTTGGACAAAACATGTCTGCCTTCCTGTCTCGGTCGCCTGCGTCCCTAAATCAGCTGTCACTGCCTGACATTTAACATAGTCCGAGGTCAAAGGAACAACTTACCGGCTGAATATTCCTAAAGTGTGTCACAGAAGGTTAGTCAAAGTCAAATGAATGCATATGAGACTGATGCAGGAAGTATACTGTAGGAGTCCTAAAACCGATAAATGAGTTGGCATTTTAGTGCTTCTGGCTGCTCGTCTCAAATTCAATGTTTGAATAAGTCATATGACCCATTAAATAGGTCAGTAAATACCCCACTGCTGAATGTCCTTTGTCATAGAAATGGCTCATGCTAACAAGTAGCAGAATAAGAC
Organism: Harpagifer antarcticus; assembly: GCA_902827135.1. NCBI lineage: Eukaryota > Metazoa > Chordata > Actinopteri > Perciformes > Harpagiferidae > Harpagifer > Harpagifer antarcticus. Next base: position 4,313,122 of record CADEHL010001077.1, read on the forward strand.
TAATAAACGGCATCACACTGACCATTAGCCATCTTTAGCTTTGCGGTGGTGACTCAAAGTAATGTCACCGTGATGTTTTCATAGCTTAATGTTAGCTATTCACTTTAAGCGATTGCGATAGCGGTTAAAAAATTATAAAAGATTTGTTAGTATGTGGAGATTATCCTGCTGAAGTAAACATGTAGGTTTCATTTTTCTGCAATATTAAAAATTCTATGATAAAATTCCATTTTTTGTCCAGGGAGGCTTTTTCGATGTTAACTCAAGCTATCACAGTACAAAAAAAAAATCGATAAATACCAATACTAAAGCCATGGCAGTCACAAATGTGGAAAGAAAGATAGCATGCAGAGGTATGAGTTGTGTTTTTTAGACAAGATAAGGATTGTATAAAGTGCATTAATCTTTCGATCAGTGGCGAGCCGTCAGGGCCCTCTAGGGGGCCTAAGATATTCTAAAAAATAATATTTGAAAACATAAAAAAAAAAAACATTTTTTTTTAATATATTTTTTTATATATTTTTTTGTTGTTACATTTTTCATTAGTTTTACCAAAATAACTTGATTTAATTGTATTTAAAATAACATTTCCAAATAAATAAATCCTTCGAATCTGCCTGTTCAATTTCTGTTGGAATGTGAAGGGTTAAATGCCGTCTCTGCGAGTTACTGTGAAGACGGGAGGGCTTGTTGGTCCCTCTCTACATTCACAGAGGGCCAGCTATAGTAACTCAATGAGAGAGAAATGTCAAATGACAGTACAATTGACCAATCATATCTTCCCTCTAAATGGGCGGGTGTAGTGCCGAGAGATATGGAGTCGGAGGCGGTGCATCGAAGGTGCAAAAGGTAACTTTATTGCGGAGCAGAAATGCAGGTGTTGTCGGGTCGCAGCCTGGGACAACAAGAGAGAGCTAAGAGGGCACACACTATTTATAGGTAACCCATAACATGTCCGTGTGGGAACAATAACCGCAACTGTAGTTCCAAGTTTGAATTATGTCCCAGTGGTTAAATAGGTGGTCACCACACAAGCCCCCCCAGAATTCAAACATGGCAAAAAAAAAAATATATCCCCACGTCCGTGGAGGAAGCACCACAAGGGCCGAGGAGGGTGGGGCCGCAGGTGAAGACCGGGCCATGGAACGGGCCGTCGTAAGGGCGCCGCAGTAGGTGTCGCGGAGAACCCAGCAGGAAAGAGCGCGACCCGGCCGCAGGCAGACGCACAACGGTGGCGGGCACGAAGTCCTCGGCAGGCGTCGAGTTATCCCCGGAAGAGAGGAGCAGTCCCCCCGGGAGGAAGGATCCGTGGACAGGGGAGAGGCCAGACGGGGCGCCGTCCGAAGCCGCCGTCGAGGTGAACGGTGAGCCGCGGTAAGAGGAGAGGCCAGGCAGGGTCCCGGAGCGCGCCACCCACGGGCCGATGAAGGAATGGGCAACGTCCGAAACCGCCGAGGCGAAGGAAGAGGCCAGACAGGCTCCGAAGCGCGCCACCCACGGGCCGACGAAGGCATGGGCGACGTCCAAAACCGTCGAGGCGAGACGGGGTCCAGGAGTGCGCCACCCAGGCGCCGATGAACGTGAGTGGCGTCTGGAGATCCCCGGAAGAGAGGAGCAGTCCCCCCGGGAGGAAGGATCCGTGGACAGGGGAGGCCAGACGGGGCGCCGTCCGAAGCCGCCGTCGAGGTGAACGGTCGAACCTCCTCTCCGGCACCAGAAAAAACTCAAAAAGGGTCGTACTGTCCACGGTCAAAAACAGGTGGGCGAAATCGTGAGAGGATCCACACGAGGCCAACCAGACATGGTCGAACCTCCTCTCAGGCACCAGAAAAAGCTCAAAAGGGTCGATAGCCATTAGCAGCTAGCCGTTAGCCATGGGTAGCTGCTAGCCATCGTTAGCCCCTCGTGGTTAGCCGTTAGTCGCCGTCAGGTAGCGCAGCCGGGACGTGCAGCCGGGACGTGCAGCCGCACGCCCCGAAGAAACAGCCCCATGAGGTAGCAATGGGGTTGCTGGTCGACCCAGCAGGTCGTGCATCGTCCCCCGTTGGATAGAAAGCCGATGCGGGAACGGCGAGCAACATCTCCAGCCTTCTGCGGAGCGCGCACCGAGCCTCAGTCCGCGTGCCGGTGGCAGCCACGGACGTCTCCAATCAAACCCCGGCATTTCGAGAAAGGAACTCGAGTTCCTTTTGCCGTGTTCGGCTCCGTCCCGGAAACTTCTCAAGACGTATCAGGGTCACCAGTGTAGTGCCGAGAGATATGGAGTCGGAGGCGGTGCATCGAAGGTGCAAAAGGTAACTTTATTGCGGAGCAGAAATGCAGGTGTTGTCGGGTCGCAGCCTGGGACAACAAGAGAGAGCTAAGAGGGCACACACTATTTATAGGTAACCCATAACATGTCCGTGTGGGAACAATAACCGCAACTGTAGTTCCAAGTTTGAATTATGTCCCAGTGGTTAAATAGGTGGTCACCACACGGGCTTTATTTTCGGGGACTTTATGAGAAGTTCCGCCCGCTGTGAAGATTATGCAAGTGGTGCAGTGACGCGTCCTAGAACCCGGAAGTAAGCTGCGCTCGGATTCCCTCGACAAAAGAGCAACGGGATTTCTCCATAGGATTTTGGAAAATAGGTCGAAATAAGGTCTGTGGAAAACGAACCTGTTAGATAAATGCACGTTTTGTTCAGCCGGATAATATCCACATGTCTACCCTACTTTTATTATTTTCGAATCATAAATCTAATCGATAGATTTATGATCGATAGATTTATGATTAGTATAAGTTCGTTCATGATGGCTCACTTCAGTGATAGTGATGACATCGTTTGCAAAATTATTAACCGAATCATTTTTAAGATTGAGTTACTAAACTGGAGTGGCAAAGGATCAGCTGCATGACCCGCAAGTGCTTCATCCAGAAGGACAGGAGGATGGACTTTGTGTTTCAGTGATTTATCATCAAAGGTAGGCCTAAGTCATTCTGTGGGCCGCCGTGCCGACTTAATTCATTTGTAATTGTTACTTGGCTGTGGGTGCCCTGTCATGATAGGTGTTTATATAAATGGTGTTGTTTTGTGTGGTAGAGGGTCGCTGTCATTGATGCGTTTTGCACACCGGGCCGCTGTTTTGATATTCCGCTGAAGTATACGGTGTGACGTAATAACTCTTGGGGGGGGTCAGAGGGCCTAGGTATAAAAGTCACGGCTCGCCACTGCTTTCGATAGGGGAGGAAGCATACACTGAGCTTCAGGACATGCAGGTGTTAATGCAATAAAGACTCTTTGAATTTGAGTAATCTGATGACACTGAAAACATTTTGACTTGAATGTATTATGTCAACAGATTCAACTTTAGGTTAGTTGAAGTCAATAATATTAAGTTTAGATTCAAATATATTGGGTTCAACTTCAGCATGTTTTCTCGATCGGCTGATAACCCCAGCAACAGGGAACGGACATTTATACATTTTGTTAATAGCACTCAATAATAGTCAATATAGCCGTTATAAAAAGGATGTTTCTGGAAGCTGCAAGTTCCTGTAAGTCGTCTACATTAAAGGTCAGACCACTTCCCATAGGTCAGTGTTTTCTGAAAGTCATGAGCGATTGTTTTATCAACCACTGATTGATCTGTTCCCAGCGGAGTCATACGATTTCAGATGAGTGAAATCCTTTTTGACAGAATGAAAAGGAGACATATTTCTATCCTTCTTCATCCTCTCTGCCTTCTCTAATTTGTGTTTCTCTGTTACAGCCCATCGATACACGCCCACATGCTTTCAGTGCAGTGTGTGCTGCACTTTCTCCTGATTTAGACACTGATTTCTACTCCAATAAGTCTCTGTGTGAGTTATATTTAGCTGAGGGATGCATGACCCATGCAGTGCCTGCAGACGCTGGGATGCTACTTCTTGTTTTTCACTTCCTCTGTGTCTATCTTCTCACATCTTGCTGATTTGATTTCTTTCTCTGTCTCTTTTGTCGTCCAGCTAGTTTGATTTTAGGATATTTCAGCTTGTTAAGGCATTAAATAGGACATAAAGTGGGATGATGTGAGCGTGAGCATTATGTTAGATTTGGGGTTAATTTAGATGTTGTAGCTTAATAAACAATTAATCTATTGTGAGTCAAACACACTACAGTTTGCAGCCCTGTGGTCAAAAATGAGTCATCGAGGCAGGAGTAGAGTTCCAATTAAACGTCTAATTTTAGTGTTGAAACATGTTTTTTGTAATTGCTAATTACAAAAAACCTGATTCTTCTAATTGTCATTGTCCCCATCCATGCTGAAATAATTTGGATAATCGGAAACATTAAAAGCCACCCAGAGCAGAAAGCATCCCCTCATCAGAGCCAGACTGAAGGAGGAATGGTTGCTGCCTGGAGGTAGAGTGAGTCTGCAGGGTTGGCATCAGAACAAATCAACTATTTTAAAGAGGCATTATTCTGCTTTTTGTAGATTAATTAATGTAGTGTGTAATGTAGATTTGTGTGCATGTAAATGGTCTGCAAAGACTAAAATCCCAAAGTTCTGTCCCACACACTCCCCATGTACTCGCGCTTCTTTTGGCTAGCGCTCCAACAAATTGTACCTGATAGGCTAAGAGGCGGGACATCTCTAAGCGGTTGACCAATCACAACAGAGCCGGCCGGCTAACCAATCAGAGCAGACTGGGCTCTGGTTTCAGACAGAGGGTGAAAAGAGGTGCTGCAGCACAGTATGAGAAAAATAAAGAGCTTTTTGAACATTAAAGCATGGAGACATGTCCCAGTAGAGACACTACATACTATTGAACTGAGGACTCTTTAAAGTAGAGACACTACATACTGATATACACCTGAACATCAGCAGGAGAGGACTCTTTAAAGTAGAGACACTACATACTGATATACACCTGAACATCAGCAGGAGAGGACTCTTTAAAGTAGAGACACTATATACTGATATACACCTGAACATCAGCAGGAGAGGACTCTTTAAAGTAGAGACACTACATACTGATATACACCTGAACATCAGCAGGAGAGGACTCTTTAAAGTAGAGACACTACATACTGATATACACCTGAACATCAGCAGGAGAGGACTCTTTAAAGTAGAGACACTATATACTGATATACACCTGAACATCAGCAGGAGAGGACTCTTTAAAGTAGAGACACTATATACTGATATACACCTGAACATCAGCAGGAGAGGACTCTTTAAAGTAGAGACACTACATACTGATATACACCTGAACATCAGCAGGAGAGGACTCTTTAAAGTAGAGACACTATATACTGATATACACCTGAACATCAGCAGGAGAGGACTCTTTAAAGTAGAGACACTACATACTGATATACACCTGAACATCAGCAGGAGAGGACTCTTTAAAGTAGAGACACTACATACTGATATACACCTGAACATCAGCAGGAGAGGACTCTTTAAAGTAGAGACACTACATACTGATATACACCTGAACATCAGCAGGAGAGGACTCTTTAAAGTAGAGACACTACATACTGATATACACCTGAACATCAGCAGGAGAGGACTCTTTAAAGTAGAGACACTATATACTGATATACACCTGAACATCAGCAGGAGAGGACTCTTTAAAGTAGAGACACTAGATACTGATATACACCTGAACATCAGCAGGAGAGGACTCTTTAAAGTAGAGACACTACATACTGATATACACCTGAACATCAGCAGGAGAGGACTCTTTAAAGTAGAGACACTACATACTGATATACACCTGAACATCAGCAGGAGAGGACTCTTTAAAGTAGAAACACTACATGCTGATATGAGCCTAAAAGACTTAATGCAAACAAGATGAAACAGGACATGAGCCAACTCAGATGAACTTGCTCCCTTGAAATTGACTGCAATAAGAAACTTGGACATTTGGAACAGTGACGCTTGACTCTATAACAGTTGAGTAGCTAAGTATTTGCCATCCCTAGCCCTAATACACAGTCTATGGAGGCTTTCCATTCAGTGTGATAATGCAAAAAATACAACCTACATTAAATTCTCTCTGCTTTGTACTTTATTTCTTCTTGGCCTCGTTTGGAAACTCTCAGTGAAACAGATGGTTACACTCCCTGCTCATCCTCCATCTCTGCTTAATACTCAGGTTTCCTTCCACCTCTACCTTTAACTCGCCGTTTGAACAGATTAGTCTAATCCAAATACACACATACCTTCAACACCCACACACACTGCAAAGCATTATCATGCACACACACACACACACACATCAATACACACCAGCTCAGCAAGTCAAACGGTTATCCATAATAAATGATGTGTGTGTGTGTGTGTGTGTGTGTGTGTGTGTGTGTGTGTGTGTGTGTGTGTGTGTGTGTGTGTGTGTGTGTGTGTGTGTGTGTGTGTGTGTGTGTGTGTGTGTGTGTGTGTGTGTGTGTGTGTGTGTGTGTGTGTGTGTGTGTGGTTATGTCCCAGTTTAAGGAAACACTATTGAATGTGTGGTCCTGTAAAGTGTGTGTTTTATGTTTGTGTGTAGTATGTGCGGTTTGCAAAAGCCATATTGAAATCATATCCTGTCAGCTCACACACACTGGGATGATATCAAACACACACACACACACACACACACGCACACACACACACACACACACACACACACACAGTAGAACATGCACAGTGTGTATCCTTATCGTTGTACCTGAACAAATGTAATGTGTTACCTCACCTACTCCTCAAAGCCAGTACAAGCAATGTTGGAAAACCAGCCAGAGTAAGCTAGAGTTTTAATGTATCTAAAATCCCAGCTCCACCATTCAGACGCCCCTCTAAAGAAACTCCATATACAACAAGTTATGGATTTATAAAGAGATATAACAATGTTAGGCTGTGGGGAAAAGTATGTTTGGACCCAATGGTATCACAGGACGAACCTGGAAGTTCTAATTCAAACGGTTTCACCACCAGTTCCTGCTGCCTTCATTAAAAGCAGACTGCGTCACTGAAACTATCATTTTTAACATAAATATTAAACGTCATTATTACTGTACGTCTCACATCTGTCAAGCTAGCATGCTACTTTAAGAGAAATGTACAATATTGAGTTGGATGCAGTAACTTATCACTGCCTTGCTACCATCTGTCCAGACTTGAAGAAGAAATCTATAGATACCTTTTTCTTGTCTTTTCAACAGAGGATTTCATTCATTAATTGCCGTTAGAATTGGCTTTATTGTCTAGTTAGCTTTGTAAGCCAGGTAGCTAGAGTAGACTTTAAACATTTTAGACATTAATTTAGTCACTCTCCATCTCACACACGTTTCTTTCCGTGCCCTCTGAGCAACCTCAGCGTCTGTCCTCGCTCGAGGGCCAGCGTTCGTGATCCTCGCTCCGTGTCAGCTGTTATAGTGGCAGAAAAAGGTCTTCACTTCAAAAATGTTAATTAATAAGATTTTTCACGGTCACATGTTTAGTGCAGTCCAAGATTACACCCAATATTGTTGTCTATTCAATGTCAGACATTTGTAATATAAGGTTCCATCATATAGCGCAGTATGTTAACCTACATTATGTATCTTGCATCAGCACTGCAGGAGCATACTGTGTATTATATAGTAGCCTACATGTTGATCATATACACAAATACTTCCTTCACTATTCATGTGTCATGTGTAACACCACGAATGCCTTAGAGAGACTGAATGAACAGAATAAGTTCCGGATGAATTCACACATCCTAGCACGCACACACACACACACACACACACACACACACTACCTTTTAAAATTCATCTATCTCAGATCCAGGACATAAATGTTGCATTTAAATCGAGTGTAAGAGTACAAGGTTATTTGGTTGTTCCGCCCCCTGCAGTGTGCACATAGAAGACTTATTTACAGAAGGATAGCGGCCGTGTGTTTGTGTGTGTGTGTGTGTGTGTGTGTGTGTGTGTGTGTGTGTGTGTGTGTGTGTGTGTGTGTGTGTGTGTGTGTGTGTGTGTGTGTGTGTGTGTGTGTGTGTGTGTGTGTGTGTGTGTGTGTGGTGTGTGTGTGTGTGTGTGTGTGTGTGTGTGTGTGTGTGTGTGTGTGTGTGTCCCTATACAGTAAGCCACAGAAAATGACTCACTGTTGTCATGGGGAAAGCAGAGCAGGGAGTCTGAAGGGATTTACTGAAACATGTAAAACACAGTCGGACTCATGTGCAGATACACAACTTAAAAAAAAGAATATATATATGTCTTTGTATTTATACATTACTTAACATAAAGTCTGACGTGAGGTAAATCTGCCAACATGGACGTATGCATGAATTAGGGCAAAAAAGAGAAGGTGAGTTTATGCGAAGGACTATGCACAGACAGGCAGTTGTGTATCAACACACACACGCACGCACACACACACACACACAAGTACAGTACACACACTGAGCATCTGTGATGGGTTGTTTGCAATAGCAGGGAGTAGATCAGAGACGCAGATGCATTCGCTACAAAGCTACAAAAAAACAACGTGCACACATTCAGAAGCTTTCCATTTCTCCCATGCATGAACACATATTCTGAAAAATCCCTTGACATGGCGCTTTTTAAAAAAGGAAGCAGATCCCTCATTAGCCGGGGCTGCCAGTCACACACTCAGTCACACACTCAGCAGGGATCCCCAGTGAAGCCAGTTTATTGTTGCTTTTCCATGTCTTACAGGAAGTGAAAGGTCTGTAAATGTGCATGTAGTGAGTAAATTAAACACCTTATATCTCGTGGAAAACAAACAAGTTGTGATACAGATTGCGGGACTATTACATATATTGAAGGCCTGTCATTCTCCAATGTAACGGAAAAACAACTAAAGAAAAACTAAATAGTAATAATAATAAAATGTCTCCACTGATCTGTGTTGTAAATGTCATTTCTGTTTGATTCCAATCACTTTTTATGGACAAAATCAGCAAATTGTCCGAGCTCCGCTACAACTACATGGGAGCGATGAGAAGTGAGGACGAACCCACAGTAACTGGCTGGAGCGCGGGCACTAATGTAGCGCGGGCACTTATTTTGTGAGCGCGCTCAAGCCTCTGCTGTGGGGTGAGGTGAGGCACCTCAGAATGCGTCACCCCACAGAAACTGGCTGGAAAGCGGGCCCTAAGCGCATGCCTGCACCATCTCACTGTATGTCACCAATGTAATGTTTGTAGATCCTTTATTACATTTATCCTCGCCATCCAAAGTCTCTAAATAACTTATTTCACGTGTTTATGATATTTAGGCTCGCTGGTCTCATCATACAACGGCAATGAAAAAAGCACCAAGGGAGGCAGCCATAACCTCTGCCGCACTGAAGGGGGCGCACGTGAGCCCACAGGTCCTTGTTGCTACTGTTATTCTACGCAGAGACGGTAGACGCAAACAACAAGCTAGACTTTTGAAACTAGAGGAAGATAAGGAGGACTTTTACAAAAAAGTAATGGAGATTGTTGTCCAGAAGGATAGCATGGACTTCATCTTCAAGTCAAGGTAAGACCACCATTGTAATGAACATGGGATCTTACTAAGAAAGAACGATCCAATATTTAGATTGTGGGTATCCTAATGTTGAACAGTCTGTTTAAAATGAATCGAAGCATCAGACTAAAAAAAGCTTTTGAAAATAACCGAATATTTTGATTAAGGTCAAAATATAATATTTGTAAATCTGACTCTGAAAGAGTCCGTGCCTCACCAGCCACGAACCTCACCGCACGTCACTGCTCTTTACTAACCACTTTTCCTTAACATCATTTAAAAAGAAAAAGTGAAAAAGACTTGGAAATTGAGGTCTAAGGTGTCTAGCTAACTCTTGCTAAGTGCAGCTCACTGTAAATTCATCCTGATTATTTAGATTGTGTCTTTCAATAGCCAATCAGAAATGTCCATGGCATGACAAATAAAGTTGCTGCTTTTTGTTATGTCACATGACGCTATTTTGAGTGTGGACGGAGCAGCTAGAATGCTAGCTTAGCCTAGCCCTCAACAATATGATCTTTCAACGCAGTCTCACGGCATTTCGTGTTATTGTCACGAAATCAATCTATTGATTCGTGTTCACCAACACGATTTCCCCATTTTTTTCGTGTCACACAGAACGATTTTAAAAGCAATGTAAATAATAACAAATTAGAAGGAAAAAGAGATTTTTTTAAAAATACAGATTTCAGTATTCTGACACAGAACGATTTTAGAAGCAATGTATTTTTATTGGTAGTATGTTTCGTGCCTGCACCAAATAATAACAGATTAGAAGGAAAAAAAGATTTAAAAAATACAGATTTCTGTATTCTGAGGCTCTGAGACATTTCTTTTCCTCGCGGACAGCAAAAAAACTCTGACATTATACAATTTAAAATAAAAATCGTGGCTTGATATTGAGTAAGAACATCAAATCAAATCAAATCAAATCAAGTTTTATTTATAAAGCACATTTAAAAGCGATTTTTGGTCGAGCCAAAGTGCTGTACATGCATTAAAAACACATATAATCACAATAAAAGACAATAATTTACAACAGATATAAAACAAACACAGGGAATAGTGAGGAGTCGTGCTCCGCTCTGACTAGAAGGCCTGAGAGAAGAAGTGAGTTTTTAGTGTGGATTTAAAAACCCCTAGGGTCTGGGCCGACCTCACGTGGAGGGGCAGAGTGTTCCAGAGCCTGGGGCCAGCTGCTGCGAAGGCTCGGTGCCCTCGGGTTTTGAGCCTGGTCTTGGGCACTACCAGCAGCAGATGGTCAGCAGACCTTAAAGCTCTGGCTGGGGTGTAGCGCTGGAGGAGTTCAGCTATATAGGCCGGAGCCAGCCCATTTAGTGCTTTAAAAACAAATAAAAGGATTTTAAAATCAATTCTGAACCGAACTGGAAGCCAGTGCAGTGAGGCCAGAATTGGGGTGATGTGGTCACGCTTTTTATGGCCAGTCAGCAAACGTGCAGCTGCGTTCTGGACTAGCTGCAGGCGTTTAATTGATGCCTGGTCCATACCCATGTACAGAGCGTTGCAGTAGTCGAGTCTCGAGGTCACAAAGGCGTTAATAACCCTTTCCAGGTCTTTAAAAGATAAATACGACTTGGTTTTGGCCAAAAGTCTTATTTTAAAAAAGCAGGATTTGACTACGCTGCTGACCTGCTTGTCGAATTTAAAAGTACTGGAGAAGGTCACCCCAAGGTTCGTGACCGAGGGGAGGATGTTCTGTTGGAGGGAGCCTAGAATATCAACCTGGGTTGCTGGAGGTTGGGGTCCAAAAAAGATGACCTCAGTCTTGCTTTCGTTGAGGTTAAGAAAGTTTTTGCTCAGCCAGGATTTTATCTCAGTTAAGCAGTCCATCAACTGTTGTAATGAGTGTGTGACACTTGCTTCGAGAGGGAGATAAATCTGTACATCGTCGGCGTAACAGTGGAAGGGAATATTATGTTTTGTTAGAATAGAACCTAGGGGTAGTAAGTACAGTAGGAAAAGGATGGGGCCCAGAATCGAGCCTTGGGGAACCCCACAGGTAAGAGGGGCTTTTGCAGAGGAGAAGGCACCTAGCTGCACAGCGAAGCTACGGTCTGTCAGGTAGGACCTGAACCATGCAAGGGCAGAGCCTGTGATGCCAGCGGACTGTTCAAGCCGTGACAACAGGATGCTATGGTCCACAGTGTCAAAAGCAGCTGTCAGGTCTAACAGCACCAAGACAGCTGGGCTACCTGAGTCGGCGGCTAGGAGCAGATCATTAAAAACTCTTAAAAGGGCTGTTTCAGTGCTGTGCATGGGTTTGAAGCCAGACTGAAACTTTTCGTGGATTCCATGCGTGGTTAAAAAAGACTGCAGCTGGGCGTAGACCACTCTCTCCAGGGCTTTTGATAAAAAAGGTAGCTGGGAAATGGGCCTAAAATTTTCGAGAAAGGAGGGGTCGAGATGTTTCTTTTTAAGTAATGGCTTAACCACGGCATGTTTGAAGGCAGCAGGGACACATCCTGAGCTAAGGGAGGTGTTTACAATTAATAAAATACTTGCTCCAACTGAATCTAAAACGTCTCTGAGAAGGCGAGAGGGAATGCTATCTGAGGTGCAGTTTGTCGGCCGCAGGTGCTTGATCACATCCGAGAGAGAAGAGAAGGATACAGGGCACAGAAAGGGAGCAGGATCTGGGGTAGCACTAGTGTGAGCTAGCCTAAGAGCAGATACCTTTTCAATAAAAAATGTAAGAAACTTATCACAGAGAGTAGTCGATGGCACAATAGAAGAAACATCACAGGGATTAATGATCGAGTTGAGGACATTAAACATGTTTAATGTTATAAAAATAACATGTTTTTATGAACCCCACAGCTTCTGTCTTCAAGTCCCGACCGGACAAAAAGACGTGCTGCACGAAACATACTACCAATAGAAATACATTGCTTTTAAAATCGTTCTGTGTGACACGAAAAAAATGGGGAAATCATGGTGAACACGAATCGATAGATTAAATGTATTTCGTGACTATAACACGAAATGCCGTGAGACTGTGTTGGATCTTTGCAAGGCAAGGCAAGGCAAGTTTATTTATATAGCACTTTTCAACACAAGGCAATTCAAAGTGCTTTACAAAAAATGAAAGACATTAAGAAAATGGCATTTAAAATCAGTCATTAAAAAGAAAAGATAATAAAATAAACATTAAAAGAAGAAATACATGGATAAAAGTTACAGTGCAGTGTAAGATATGAATAGTTCAATTAAAAGCAGCGACAAAAAGAAAAGTCTTCAGCCTGGATTTAAAAGTAGTCAGAGTTGCAGCGGACCTGCAGGTTTCTGGGAGTTTGTTCCAGATATTTGGAGCATAATAACTGAACGCTGCTTCTCCATGTTTAGTTCTGACTCTGGGGACAGAAAGCTGACCAGTCCCTGAAGACCTGAGAGATCTGGATGGTTCATAATCTAGCAGTAGCTCAGAAATGTATTTTGGGCCTAAACCATTCAGTGCTTTATAAACCAGCAGCAGTATTTTGAAATCTATTCTTTGACACACAGGAAGCCAGTGTAAAGACTTCAGAACAGGAGTGATGTGATCCACTTTCTTAGTGTTAGTGAGGACTCGAGCAGCAGCGTTCTGAATCAGCTGCAGCTTCCTAATAGATGGTTTAGTGAGACCTGTGAAGACACCATTGCAGTAGTCCAGTCTACTGAAGATAAAAGTATGGACAAGTTTTTCCAAATCCTGCTGCGACATTAGTCTTTTAATCCTAGATATGTTCTTTAGGTGATAGTAGGCTCATTTAGTAACTGTTTTAATGTGACTGTTGAAACTCAGGTCAGAGTCCATGACTACACCTAGATTTCTGGCTTTATCTGTTGTTTTGAACATTGCAGACTGAAGCTCAGCGCTAACTTTTATACGTTCTGCCTTGGCTCCAAAAACCATTACCTCAGTTTTATCTTTGTTTAATTGGAGAAAGTTCTGACACATCCAGTCATTGATTTGTTCAATGCACTTACTCAGTGTTTGAATTGGAGCATAGTCTCCTGGTGAAACTTTTACGTAAATGTGTCTGTCATCTGCATAGCTATGGTAACTTATTTTGTTGTTTTTCATTATCTGAGCCAGTGGTAGCATGTAGATGTTAAAGAGAAGAGGCCCCAAGATGGAGCCTTGAGGAACCCCACATGTCATATTTGTCAACTCAGATGTGTATTTACCAATAGAAACAAAGTTGTTTCTGTCCTTTAAGTAGGATTCAAACCAATTTAGAACTGTTTCCGAAAGTCCCACCCAGTTTTCCAGTCGGTCTAGTAATATGTTGTGGTCAACAGTGTCAAACGCAGCACTGAGATCTAATAATACTAACACTGAAGTTCTGCCACTGTCTGTGTTTAAGTGGATGTCATTAAAGACCTTTACTGTACTGAAAACAAGCCCGCTTTTTTTGCCTGCCGATAAGCGGACAGACCTAATTCAGGCTTTTTATATGTATGTATGTATGTAGTTAATTCTGCATCATTTGATATGTTTAGTAAGTAAGTAAGTAAGTAAGATCACGTCAAAATATGTTAATTTTAGGTCAAACCTCTGCAATAAACACGTTTAATTCAGCCTCCTGGGACTTCCACAAGATGTACAAACCAGTAAGAGTGGTTATTTCGGCCACGGCTGATACAACTTTGTTGGTGTCTAGGTATCTGCATGAAGCTACCTCCTCTCAAGCACGTTGAATTTGAGGGTCAAGATGATTACCATACATTTCCTAATCCAAAGATTGCATCGGTCATGTCTGATATCCGTTTCGTGGCAACTTTCCCATCATAGCAACGGAAAGGCTGCATTGAATATGGCAGAAGCTACGGTAGGAAAGTTCTACAAAGCTTTGAAGGAAAATTCCTGTAATGGATGCTCCAGATGATAAAGAAAACTTGGAGTTCAGAGAAAGTCACAGGACATACAATAGGCTTTGTGATGTTTCTGTCAATGTATGCCCAGCCCCTTTATCAAATTCTTCCAAAATACCCCTACTTGTTTCTTTGCTACAGGGAGAGGCAGATGGATGGAGACAGACAGGGAGGTGTGTACTCATGTGATTTGATGTGAACATGGATTCAGAGTGTAGATGGAGGGGGGAGAAAGAGTGCATTGTAAGCCCTGTTGATGTTAACATAGATATCTAAAGGGAGAGGTGGATGACAAAGGAGAGGGAGGAATGACGCTAAATCTGACTCAATGTGAACGCGGATAAATAACTCAGTTTGAACCCAATCTTACAAGCTCCTACTCTTTCCAGACGGTATTTTATGGAGCATATGCTTCCTTAATTCCCTTGTCGTCCGGGAGAAATAATGCACACACCACCTCAGCCGTGGTTTTTGTTCAATTTTAGCAAGTGCAGTGGCTTTCCAACATCGTAACTCTCCAGATATTGTACCCCCGGGACCGGCACACTCCTCAAAAAGGAAGCCACATAAAGATGGAGGGGAGAAAGATGTGTTATGATGGCCAAAGACAAAGCAGTGCAGTACAAAGCAGGCTTCCCTCCTTTACAGAGCATCCATTGTACAGTTCTGTGAAGTGTTTGTGCGGGAAGACTAACGGAGGAAAGAGAAAGGGATGGAGGGGGTCATGCTTTCTGGACATAAAGGAGAAAGAGTGTGTGTTGTGGAAACTGTGGGTGGGTCACTCTGGGTGTCATCATTCATATGTGGGAGATACTGTAACGCAAGGTTATTATTCTGACAGCACAGATATTATAGAGCTGAATATGATATTTAATATATAATTAACACATTGTCCCCACATAGTAGGCAAAACAGGAAGGAGTGTACAGGAGAAAATAGGCATTATGGAGTGAAGTTGTTTGTTCTGAAAAGAGCCTGAAAAAGTCAATTGAATCCAAAAATAATGGATAAAATACAAGTTGAGATGGAAAACAGAAGAGAAAAATTCGACTTGTGATAAAAACTGCCAGAGAACACAATATGAATTTGACACTTTCACATCGTTTTTTTAAGATTGTGGATTCCTCTTCGGATAAAGCAATGCCAAGCAGAAAGGAAACATATGGGATGGAGTAAAACACTTAGAGAAAGAAAATAAATGGATGAGAAACTGTCTATTTCTAAAGGCACATTGTGTTGTGGAGAGTCTCGTGGACCATGCAGAGAATAGCGCCTTAAATTGAAGCAGGATGAGATGTTATTGTATTAATATGTATTTATTGAATGTTAATGCAAAGGGGACAATATACAGTCAGTGAATGTCCCAGAGTTATCGGGACGGGTGGCGCAGTGGTCTGTGCATCTGATCATCAAATCAAGGGGGATGCTGGGGAACTCCAGTTCAAAACCCGCTCCTGCCGCCACTGCGTCAGGCCGTTGTGTCCTTGGGCAAGACACTTCACCTGGATTTGCTCCTGTGGGTATTGTCCACAGTACATGTATGATACTAATGTGTACTTGTAAAAGTGCCTCGATGACTTCGAGGCGTGAAGATGGACGGTGTGGCGCAGTGCAATGATCATCAGATCAAGGGGTGAAACCCGCCGCTGCTGCGTCTGTAAAGCCGTTGTGTCCTTGGGCAAGACACTTCACCTGAACTTGCTCCTGTGGGTATTGTCCACAGTGGTGACCATTGCATGTGTAATGTGTATTTGTAAAGCGCTTTGAGCATCTGGAAAAGCGCTATAATAAATGTAAGGAATTATTATTATTATTATTAGAGTTGGATTTAAAGCAGAATTAGACTGGGCAGGAGAGTAATGGCATCCAAAGCTAAGGATCAGACTGGTGTATAAAGGTTAAACATTGCATTGTACAACACTAAAATACATTTCCGTTTAATAGCATTGCTTCCTACATAAAATGAGGTGGAACAATCCATTTTCAATCTGGGCAGTGGAAGAGGAACAATAGGGTCATTTCTCCATTAGGCAGGAGTTTGCAAGATAGACAAAAGGTTATAATATAGGACATCGATGATACCCCGTAGTCTTTTTGTCCAATATTTGATAAGTTATTGTGTACTGTGGGCGTCTGTGGCTGCGAGGGAGTGCGGTCGTCTTTCAACCAGAAGGTTGTGGATTCGATCCCAGCCCATGCAGCGAACATATCGATGTATCCTTGGGCAAGATACTTAACCCTGAGTTGCTCCCGATGGCCAACGGTGTGTGAATGTGTGTGAATGTTAGGTTCTAGAGTAACATACACTGCTCTGTATGAATGGGTGTGAATGACATGTAGTATGTAAAGCGCTTTGAGGGGTCTTAAAGACTGGATAAAGCGCTATATAAGTACAGTCCATTTACTGTGCAGGGGCCTCGTTTAGTTTTTTCATGCTTTGGATTAAGTGGCAATACAATATGTACGGCGCACGACCGTGTTACAACGGGCAAAACATTTCCATTAGGAGAAACAAGCTGCAGTTTAAAAAGATGCAAATTAATGTGTCAAAGCACATGCTAATTAACAAACATCATCACCAACTTGACAACACACGCAGCATTTAAAAAAGTACCCCAACAAAAGAAAAAAAAGAAACAAAACATTGCAAATACAAAACGCTGCATAAGCTCAAAACACAACGGAAAGGGGGACACCAAAAAGTGACGCACACAGCTGGGACCGGAGCGCTCGTTGACATTTAGGCATTATAAAGTTAGCCAACTGTCACTATCACTGTAAGCCTAAAATGTAGTTTGATTGAAAGTTGGAGTGTGTCGGCCACCGTACAATATATACAGAAAGATCATACCATGTACATCTTTACAGCATCTGTTGGCAAATGGTTTATAATGAAGTTGCTGAAGTTTAGTTTGACTAGATTACCCTTTTTATTACCTTTTAGTCAAGCCTTAGGTTAGAATATGATGCCGGTTCCACCTACCGCCATTATGAATATTGTAATTATCATACTGTGTATAAATATTATGTTTTACATGCATTGCGTTACTGTTTGTTTACTTTAAAACAACACCGTTTTAAATGAGCTGGCAGACATTGTGTCGTGTGAGTGAGGCCTTCTTTAAGTCGCTCTCAATGTGAACTCACAATCTGCTGTCGCTGTGTGTCGAGGTGGTGGTTAGGCGTTGTTTCTACAGTCACATGGGCACGTTGGAACAATAGCTGCTGTGTGTGTGTGTGTGTGTGTGTGTGTGTGTGTGTGTGTGTGTGTGTGTGTGTGTGTGTGTGTGTGTGTGTGTGTGTGTGTGTGTGTGTGTGTGTGTGTGTGTGTGTGTGTGTGTGTGTGTGTGTGTGTGTGTGTGTGTGTGTGTGTGTTGCCTCAGTGGTGTGATGTTGTGTGGGAGTGATCCAAATGGACCAGTCGGCTCCGTGTCACAACATCCACACTGACGTCTGTCCGGCAAGCTCACCCACCCACACACACACACACACACACACACACACACACACACCATGTATACATCACTTCAGGGGACATTACATTGACTTACATGCATTTCCTGGAGACTTATCCTAACCTTAACCATAACCAACACACGCCTAACCCTTACCCTTAACCTTACCCAGCAAAATAACACAAACCTCTGGATCAAAATCTGTGTAGTTGACTGTTTGACACATAAACACACACACACACACAGACACACAAACACACACACACACGGAACACATGAGAAGACAAAGAAAAGCAGGAAGGAAGTGAGTAAAGGAGCATTCAGTGTAGGCTTGGCCTCCTGACAACATTTCTCTTTAGTGGTCTTCAGTCACATTGTCCTGTGTCTTGTGTCCTGCGTCAGTGTGAGCGTAAGAATTGAGGAGGTGAGACCGAGGTCGAAGTGGGCGTGGCCTGACACATTACAGTCTTTCTCTCTGTCCCTCTGTGTATCACAACGCCTCCTAACTCACTCTCTCTCCTCATTGTGTGCCTGCCTCGCTGGCTTTTGCATCTCTATTTCTCGTCTTAAGCCTGCTCTCTTTTTCAGAAAGCTCGTGGTCACAGTCTGTCGGGTTTTTCCTCCCATTAAGACGACCAAAGGCCAAACTAGGAGCGTCAAGCTCCGGCAGCAGAATGGCTTCACTGGGGGAGTGGGAAATGTTTTAGCTCCTATAGTTGTATAGGGATGAGTAATCATCTAAATATATCTTATTATATATTGAGTGTGTTTACGGCGGCCGACAGACGCAAACGCGATACAGAGGCCCAAAAGATTCCAATTAGGTGAATGCAGTTTCAGAAATGATGCAGATATGAATACACAAAGTGCCAAAACACATATGAGGTAGAAACATCTTCACCAACTTGACGAAACATGCGCCGAAAGACAAACTTATATAATGTGTATTTAAAAAAGTGGAATAGTTTCGGCGAAAACTAAAATGTACCATGGGGTAAGATTACAATTTTCCAAAGGAGGGTTTGTTTAGCATGAAACACTTAAAGGATAAGTTAAAACGAAAGTAGAAAGAAACTGAGGTCAAAGAAAACTATTTCTTTGACCTCAGTTTCTTTGACCTCACTTTCGAAACTAAGTTCGCAATGATTGAGTCAGAGCTAAACATTTCAGATGTGTGTATCTCACACTGCTGATATCCTTCACCGTAGACATTTGAACATATCAAATGGCTGATCACCACTTTCATTGCATTTTGGATGATTTAGTCAACTTTGTAACACCCATGGTGTAACGCCATAAAGAAAAGGAATTAGTAACCATCTGGATCAGATCACACACATGCCACTCTAGATGTGCCCCTCCCCCCACATGGATCACACCTGGCACGCGCAATACATGTTCAGTGTCTATTCTTTGTATATTTACTGCAGTTCTTCATGTATACCAGTACTCTGATACAATATGTACAGTTTGAAAGGGTGTTAGATGACATTTGGTGATGATTAATGGTTTTTGTGTTAATGTAATAGCAGTTTAAACAGGACCGGTCAAATTTGACCGCGAACACCAAAGTAAGGGGGGGGGGGGGGGACGAAAACAATAGGAGGGTTACAAGTGATGCTAACAGCTGTTTTGGCACATTGGCGATTATTTATTTGCATTGTTCTGAAACTGCAGTGCGTTTCTCTTATGCAAATGTTTCTTGTTGTAACTGTGGGCCACCATGTTAGTGATTCTGATCTATAAACCTGAAGGGACTGAAGGAGTGAATTTAATGATATAATCATTAGGCATCCTGCACCTATGGTTATATAAGTATACTGTACATTACTAACGGTTTTATTTCCATTTCAAGAGATTAAACCAGAGTGTTTCTGTTAATATTCCACTGAGTTTGGAATATGCTAATTCCTATAGATAAAAAGTTGTTGATGGAAGTCATATTAAGTGGTGGGTGAGTATTAGCATTCAACATGAGGGCGTTCTTCATCAACACAACAACATGCTATTATTGTGGATGTGGGGAAAATGCTACGTGATGAACCTGAGTCCATTTGCAAGTTGAAAATACAATTGGTTCTTCATAAGTACACGTAATCTCACATAATGTGAAGCTGTTATTAAAAATGAAGAATGCAAATTAAAAAGCCCACACTCAGGGTGCTTTCGGCCCCCATATGAAATATGAAAATAGTGAGCTGCAGATGTTGTCCTACACACATGAAACCAGATGTGGCCGAGCATGTTGTGTGTGTAAAAGTCAACACAAAGGGCTTTCTGTGAGCAAGGTGAGGCTATTAACTACACGACCTTAAGATGCCTCTCTCATTAGGCTCGGGGAAGACATATGGTCTACACAGATGCTCACTCAGTCCTATTCAAGGTGAAAGACAGATACTTTAACTCCTGTGTGTCCAGGCAAGGTAATTGAACTTTTCACTGATCCTTTTTCTTCTATTCTAAAAGAGGCCCTATTGTGCTAATTAGGTTTCATATCAGTATGTAGTGTCTCTACTTTAAAGAGTCCTCTCCTGCTGATGTTCAGGTGTATATCAGTATGTAGTGTCTCTACTTTAAAGAGTCCTCTCCTGCTGATGTTCAGGTGTATATCAGTATGTAGTGTCTCTACTTTAAAGAGTCCTCTCCTGCTGATGTTCAGGTGTATATCAGTATGTAGTGTCTCTACTTTAAAGAGTCCTCTCCTGCTGATGTTCAGGTGTATATCAGTATGTAGTGTCTCTACTTTAAAGAGTCCTCTCCTGCTGATGTTCAGGTGTATACCAGTATGTAGTGTCTCTACTTTAAAGAGTCCTCTCCTGCTGATGTTCAGGTGTATATCAGTATGTAGTGTCTCTACTTTAAAGAGTCCTCTCCTGCTGATGTTCAGGTGTATATCAGTATGTAGTGTCTCTACTTTAAAGAGTACTCTCCTGCTGATGTTCAGGTGTATATCAGTATGTAGTGTCTCTACTTTAAAGAGTCCTCTCCTGCTGATGTTCAGGTGTATACCAGTATGTAGTGTCTCTACTTTAAAGAGTCCTCTCCTGCTGATGTTCAGGTGTATATCAGTATGTAGTGTCTCTACTGTCTCCATGCTTTAATGTTCAAACAGCTCTTTATTTGTCTCATACTGCCTGTGCTGCAGCACCTCTCTTCACCCTCTGTCTGAAACAAGAGCCCAGTCTGCTCTGATTGGTTAGCTGGCCGGCTCTGTTGTGATTGGTCAACCGCTCAGAGATGTCCCGCCCCTTAGCCTATCACACAATATGTTGGAGCAATTTTGATAAATTTTGAAAAACACAATGATTAGTTAATCATTATTATTTTTGATTCAGTTTAGTAGTTCCATTGAATACATTATTAATGTTCACATTTAATTGTATTATATATTTTCTGATATTGACGTTTTTTATGCTTTCAGATTCAGATTCAATCTCTTCTTTTACTTTACTCAGATCTTAGTCATTTTGCTTTCAGCCTTTGGGCCGGATGCATAGGGGGCGGGCCTTAACTAAAGAAGGGCTTGGAACCATGAGTGACAGGCCCTTTTCAGTCAGGAGGAATGGTAGGTACTGTAACTGACGCTCAAAGGTCCCATATTATTGTTTTGTCCTTTTTTTGAAGAGTGTTTAATGTATGCTTGAACTTTGAGAGTTGTCTTTCCGGAAGTCATGTGACCTCTTGCCCCGGATGTTTATATTGTGTTTGGGAGAGAGTAAAAGGGCGGTAAAAGTGTCAACGATGTGATAACGTAATTCTACTGCTGGTCTACTGGGCAAACACGTTTTCACGGTGTTTCATGATTGTGCAAAGAAGAGAATAAACGTGATTGTGGACATCAGTTCGATGCGTAAAGTTCTTTCAAGACCAGAGTAGTAACAGGTACCTCGAGAAATATTACTATACACAATACTCCTGAAATTGGCAGTAAAACAAAACTAATGCCAGTGACAAGGTCCCATTTAGCGAGCTGCTTAAAGGTGGAGAAGCAGTAAGAGCTGGTCAGTGTATAAGAGAAGGCAAAGTACCAGTGTAGGGCAAGGTACTTTCAAAATGTAATATACTATATATAACTGTCTAATGCTTTGCCATACTTCAACTGCAGAAGTACAGCGAGCCATTATAAAATGGAAGAGGGTTGGAGTCCTTTACAAATCAAATTGTGGGTAATATCTCAAAGCCTCGGGGCGTGTTCATGTAACACAATGAGATTAAGAGCTGCACATGGGTTTTGTTTCTATGACAACAATTTCATATCGTCTCCCTAACGGATGTTGTATGATAGGCTTGAGTCGCCTCTTTGTTTTTTACTATCTATTAGGGCTACTATCTATTTGTCTGACATTGAGGACGAAGCCCTTCTGCTTTGTATGGATGAGTTTGTCAGCGCTCGATCTGACAGCCGCAGAGCGAGGAGGATGTGGGACACAATCTGTCACAGGAAACAACATGGAGGATGTAATTGACACTTTTAGATGGAGCTCACATGAACCAGGTCCATTCACAAGAAGTGGTTGAAGCTGTGTAATAAAACTGCCCATGATGACGCATTATTTGACATAGTTATTGTAATAATATCACTGAAATCCTATGATATATTGTGACTTTAAAGGTCCCATGACATGGCCATTTCTACTGATCATAATTCCATTGTTGAGGTCGACTAGAATAGATTTACATTGTTCAATGTTCCAAACTCTCATTGGTTTCTCACAGCATCTCTGTATAGTCTGTGTATTCACTCTCTGTCCTAAACGGCTTGTTGGAGCTCCTGCCCCGCCCACTGTGCTCTGATTGGTCAGCTCGCCCACTCTGTTCTGATGAGTCCACCACCGTTGCAGCGGGACATCAGTGATTGTGTGTTACACAAATTAAACTATTAGTTTACGTTAAGTACACGTTATGTTAATTCTGAAAGCAATATCGTTGTGTAATGAGTTACTTGATCAGAATCAAGTTTAGTGCCAGGTACACATACAAGGAATTTGCTTGGTATCTGGTGGTGCGAACATAAACAAATCTAAAAAAATAAGTAGGTACAAAAAAAGGAAATATATAAGGATAATACAAAATAATGATTTTTAAGATCAAATTTAAATGAAACTATACAAATAACCTTAAAAGCTGAAACACGAAAATGAGAACTGAGGGGGGTTCAGTTCTTCACTGTGTTGTTATTTTACACACATAGCTTTTATTATACAGACATTCACAAACAGGACCCATAGACATGCACTGATGGAGCTATATGAACGTTAATTTCCAATAAACCTATAGTCGACGGGTGGTCAGGGCAGACTGTCCAACCCGAGAGCAGGTTTTAAGACTTATAAATAATAATAATAAATCTCAGTGCAGAGGTAGATAGTATCCAAAGAGCTTAATGGAGGTGGTTGTAGAGTGTGTGTTGAAGAGACACAGAAAGCGAGGGAGCATGGAGAAGTGTGTGTGTGTGTGTGTGTGTGTGTGTGTGTGTGTGTGTGTGTGTGTGTGTGTGTGTGTGTGTGTGTTGTGCATGGATTTGAAGTGAGCTCTCCACCCAGGTATAATTACATGGAGATGTGCTCAATCTGACTGCAGTTATGAGGAACCTGTCACGTTCATATCGCTGTCATTACCATAGTAACTGAAAGGTCTCTTTTTAAATATCATTCTTTAGAAGCTTTCACACACACACACACACACGACCAAAACCAACGTCATCAGGTCTACTTTAAGACCAGAAACTGTGTGTGAGCATGTAAATTCCTCCCCAGTATTCCCAGTCACAGCATGACGGGGGGTGTGTGTGTGTGTGTGTGATGAGAGATGAGTGGGGGCAGATTGAGAGAAAAAAGGGAGTGTGTGCACGGTGCTTGCTGTTGCTAGGTGGAGCAGGGTGGTGCTTTGAAGCAGAGGTGTGTGTAACTACTCTAACACACCGACAATTTATCTTGCAAATGCATAAAACGCGCAAACAGAGACACACAAAGTAACCCTCGCAAACCTGAAGATGGCATCAATGTGTCCTCCCTATCACACACACACACACACACATACACACACACACACACACACACTCACACACTTTGGCCCTGTGCAACAGAAAGCAGTGTTGAGCTCACAGATACACAGGCAGCCTAGAAAGAGAGGTTAGATTAGAATAAGAAACAGGGAAGAGTCAAGGGTAGAATAACTGGGAGATTAGATTCAAAAGCATTAGCAGATAGAGGAAGGTGGGGCAGATAAAGTGAGGGATTGGGAGAAGATAGATACTGAGAGGAGAGGAGGAAATGAAATGGCCAGAGAGGAAGGAGAGAGGAGGATAGGAGACTGTGAGAAAATAACAGAGGAGGATTGTAGAGCAGATGAACTGTCACTGTGGAAAGTGGTAACAGAGGAAAGAGGAGAGAATAGAAATCAGGCACGAAGAAAAGCAGACTGCATGAACGGAGTCGCAGTGAAAGAGGCTAAAATAACAGGAAGTTCATCCAGGAAAAGATTCAGTCTGTGAAGAGTAATACATGTCCTTTACCTCTAATGAACCGTATTGGAGTTCTAAGATTTAAACAACATTATGTATTATATCGATGAACCAGGTAAAATACTACTCAAAACGTTCTTATACTGAAACAACAGATTAGGAGATTTGCTACTAATTCCTAAAAAGGAAATGTCATCAGAATCAGAATCCCTTGATTCGTCCCTCAGAGGGGAAATGTGCATCGTTACAGCAGGAAAGAGCCACAGACAGCTTAATGTTACATATGTTTAAAAAAAAGTACTAAATGATGATATAATAAACATATGATAAAAAAATAAAAGTAAAAAAATACTTTCAAAATACAAATCCTGTAACAGTTCTTAGGATTTAGCAGCCAGGTATATATTACAGTTATTAATGGCATATGTATATATATATGACCCAAAGAACGAGATTGCGGATACAAGCGGCCGAGATGGGTTTTCTCCGCAGGGTGGCTGGTGTCTCCCTCAGGGATAAGGTGAGTGAGTCATCCGGGAGGGACTCGGAGTTGAACCGCTCCTCCTTTGCGTCGAAAGGAGCCAGTTGAGGTGGTTCGGGCACCTAGTTAGGATGCCACCTGGGCGCCTCCCTAGGGAGGTGTTCCAGGCACGTCCAGCTGGGAAGAGACCAAGGGGTAGACCTAGGACCAGGTGGAGGGATTATATCTCTTCGCTGGCCTGGGAGCGCCTTGGGATCCCCCAGTCAGAGCTGGTTGATGTCGCCAGGGAAAGGAACGTTTGGGGCTCTCTGCTGGAACTGCTACCCCCGCGACTCGACCACGGATAAGCGGGAGAAGATGGATGGATATGTATATAATAATGTATATATTGCAGATATAGCACATAGTTTGATGGTATTTAACAGCAGCAAGTTACACAACTTACAAAATACAAAAAACACACCTTGTAACGGTTCTAAGGATTTAGAAGCCAGGTATAAATTACACAGTTATTAACGGCATATATATATATTGCACATATTGCACATAGTTGATTGGTATTCAGCAGCAAAGGGTGATATAATCTGGGTTGTAAAAAAGTCACAGCTTTAAACAAAAGAATAGGTTTAGGTCAAGGGGGAAACCGACGTGGTTAGACACCCTCTCGGACTCCTCTGTCCTTGGCAAATCTTCCCAGGTAACTATTTGAATTATTTGTAAAAGTGTCGATTCAGACATGTGTCCGAGAATGTCCTCAGCCGTCTGATTTGTTCCTTGTCTGCAGCGAGAAGTCTTATTTGCTCCCAGAAATCTCATCGCTGCCCCGGTTTGTTTGAATTCAATATGAGCATTTTTCAAAGTGCGTGTTGCGATGGTTCCTTTCTGAAATAACAAAGGATAAGTTTGCCCAACATAATTGTCTATTGATTGCGTGACGGATTAGTGAGACATCATTGAACAGCCTGTTTATTCAGTCTCATGTGGTTGGGACTCAACAGAATGAACGGTTTTTTTAAATCAATTTCGTACTTCTTGTAAAAAAGATCATTTGTTGGAGGAGAGGTGAAAGGAAGTCAGGTGAGGAATCTGTACGTCTAACAGGCTAACTAAAGGAGGACAAGGACCTCTTCCTCCCACCACCTGTGAGTCATTTCCTCCCACATCTGTCTCCATGCCTGATCGCAGAGGACACGTGCATCCACTAAAACACTGTGCACAAACACAGGTACACTAAACACATGTGCACATACACACTGGCACACAATGAAGCCATGCATATATTAACATGCAGGGATACACACTCATTTGTTAAAAGCAAAACCTGAAGTTGCACACATGAAAACACACACTCACCGATGCACTTGCTATAGGCCGAAAGGAGTTCACCATGGCAACAGGAGAGTGGGGCAGCAGGATGCGGTCTCTGGCTGACACAGGTGTATGAACAGATAACACTCACACACACGAGAAAAAAGGGAAGTGAAAAGTCAAACTGCAGCATCACGATGTATCAAGGCATGTTTAGATGATGTCTCTTTAAAGAGGACATATTCTGCTCGTTTTCAGATTCATATTTGTATTCAGTGTCTCTACTTTAAAGAGTCCTCTCCTGCTGATGTTCAGGTGTATATCAGTATGTAGTGTCTCTACTTTAAAGAGTCCTCTCCTGCTGATGTTCAGGTGTATATCAGTATGTAGTGTCTCTACTTTAAAGAGTCCTCTCCTGCTGATGTTCAGGTGTATATGTAGTGTCTCTACTTTAAAGAGTCCTCTCCTGCTGATGTTCAGGTGTATATGTAGTGTCTCTACTTTAAAGAGTCCTCTCCTGCTGATGTTCAGGTGTATATCTGTATGTAGTGTCTCTACTTTAAAGAGTCCTCTCCTGCTGATGTTCAGGTGTATATCAGTATGTAATGTCTCTTCTTTAAAGAGTCCTCTCCTGCTGATGTTCAGGTATATATCAGTATGTAGTGTTTCTACTTTAAAGAGTCCTCTCCTGCTGATGTTCAGGTGTATATCAGTATGTAGTGTCTCTACTTTAAAGAGTCCTCTCCTGCTGATGCTCAGGTGTATATCAGTATGTAGTGTCTCTACTTTAAAGAGTCCTCTCCTGATGATGTTCAAGTGTATATCAGTATGTAGTGTCTCTACTTTAAAGAGTCCTCTCCTGCTGATGTTCAGGTATATATCAGTATGTAGTGTCTCTACTTTAAAGAGTCCTCTCCTGCTGATGTTCAGGTGTATATCAGTATGTAGTGTCTCTACTTTAAAGAGTCCTCTCCTGCTGATGTTCAGGTATATATCAGTATGTAGTGTCTCTACATGTCTCCATGCTTTAATGATCAAAAAGCTCTTTATTTTTCTCATACTGACTGTGCTGCAGCACCTCTTGTCACCCTCTGTCTGAAACCAGAGCCCAGTCTGCTCTGATTGGTTAGCTGGCCGGCTCTGTTGCGATTGGTCAACCGCTTAGAGATGTCCCGCCTCTTAGCCTCATCACGTACACTTAGCCTCATCACGTTCAATGTGTTGGAGCACTAGCCAATAGAAGCGTGAGTGCGACATAGTGATGTCACTTTGTTATGGAAGGACCATTTGTAGACCATTGACATGCACTATCATCTATATAGCACACAGGAAAGGGAAAACCCACAGAAAACAAAGCAGGGCCTCTTTAAAAAAAAAAAATGTTATGTTGTCTAACTGCAATTGTCATGGGGATATGAAAACTGGATTTATTTCGAGCCACACTGCCATATATAATCCAAAAGCAAATCAAAATAATACCATTACATTTGCTATGATAGATAATGTCTCAGATATGTGAAGGAGCATATGGGCTCTCATCCAAAACCTTCCCGGCTAAATTGATCATGTCGTCCTCAGTGACCGTCCATCTAACTGACAGAGGACTATTTCCTGGATGTCTTCCAGTTATGTATGACGGGGACAGAACAACACGGATAAAAGGTGGACTCATATTATGCGACACGAATATCCATAATGAAGTGCTATCATTGGAAATGATTGTTAGATTTCTAGCTATTCTGTTCCTAAACATGGAGACCTTAAAGTGTAGACCCATTGGCTGCGTGGATAGGGACAACTGTTTATATGTTTTGTTTCTGATCTGATTTTATGTAAGGCGTCCTTGAGCATTAGGAAAAGCACTTCTGGTCAGATGCCTAAACTTACATTTTGTCACTAGTACATGTACTACGTAATGCCAATAAAGTTCAATCTGAATGCTATAAGGAGAAAATAATAAAACAAATTAAATTAAAATATATCTAAGGAGCATATTGAATAAAATATGGTAATATAAAAAAAAAGGTTAAAGGTGGGGTGTCTAACTTATTTCAGAAACACTTTGTTATATTCCATGGAATGCTCTTAACATCCCGATAGCAATGAATACATTAAATGCTTTGACAATAAATTAAATACATAATAAAGGGTCAACTGTGGAAGCCGTGACGCTGTAAAAAGCACGACCAATCATCTGAGCCGGCCCGGCTAAAGTAACTGGATGGCCTACCTGCCTGTCAGCCTTCCATCGGGGCACAAACTTATCTCGTGCCCTCATTGGTCATGTGCGCGTTCGTGTGTGTTGGAGGAGGGGCTCTGGAAGTCTGAAGGAAGGGGCGGATTTGTGTACTTTCAAATTCTAGCGCACTCGAGCTGGTTTCTCAAATTACATGCACCACCTTTAAGAGCATAACATGTTAGAATAAAAAATAAATAAAGTACAGTCAGTAAAATGTGCTCGTCCCACTTCCTCTCAATCACTTGACCTCGCCCATTGGTATTGTGTAACAGCATATTGTACGGAGGCCACTTCAAGGACAGCGGGAAAATATACTTTTCCAAACCTCTTACATTCTTCCTGACACAATCTATTCGTTATGAGGCTTGGGAAGTAACAGGATTATGTAATTAGGATACAAAAATAAGGTATTCCTCACCCCTTATCAGTGGAGGCAGCAGGGGTGAAGGGCGGTGGTGGAGGAGGAGATGAGGAGGACATATTTCAGAGGAGCTTGGCAGAGGAGGAGAGGTTGTGTTGGATCTTGGCCGATGTCTTCTTCTGTGAATGAGGCAATCAGGACGGTGGGACTAATCGATGGCCGTGACCCAGAAGGGAAAACCTCTGCCAGCTGACCACTGCTTCTGTGGAGGAGAGAACACAGCGGTGACAACATTTCAATTATCTTTCATTTCAAATATGAACACATTTGTTTCGATTACCGTCCAAGCTATTCAAACACATTTATGTTAATTCACTTGTATTTCTTTTTAAGATTCTCCCATTTCCTGGGTCCCTGACAGCCTCCCCTACACTCCTTTTTATAGGAGCATTGATCCTGGTTGTACAGAAATAACAATTCAAGTCATGTAATGCCTCTCAACTCAACGTTAAAGCATCCCACAGTTATAATTAGTAGATAAACAATCCAAACAGACAAACACCACCTTCTCATCAGAGGTAACAATCATAGCTATTAAAATATATGTTGAGGAACATTTAGTTTGTGGGTAACAAGATATATACATAGGGTAAAGAGAGCTATAAAAGTGTTGGTTCATGACAAATAAGTGAATATATGATAATATGTATATACTAAGGCTTGTAAATAGACAATATGTAGGTATTGTAAAATGTCCGGTTTCAAAAATACTCAATTTATTCATCTTACTTGAGGTGTAAGCAAGCACAGTTTTATATGCACGACTGCCATTTAACCTATATATATTCTCACATCAAACGCATAAGTGCAATGCATTGTGGGTAATATACACAACTACAGTGTCCGTAGTTGTTCCCCTCGCTCCCTCAAACCTCTAAGCATCATTCAATTTCTCAGACAGATGGATCAACTCTTATATGGGCAGCGAAAACTCTCCTGAGGAACTAGTGGCACACAGGACGAATACAAAATCACCTGTGGGTGTTACTTCAGAAATGTTTCAAGGAAATTGCATTACAGTGGAAAGTGGTAGTCGGTAGTTCGGCTCCCTTTTGGCTAACTTGCTTATACTGTAAAGTGCAGGCAGAAAAGGAGGCAGTAAAAAGTGATAAATGAAGTGGCTAATCTCATGAGGAATATGAACTTAAAAACTAATTTTTGGAAAGTTCAGTTTGTTTTATTAAACCTTATCAGACTATTCAATCAATCAATCAATGTTTATTGATATAGCCCAATATCACAAATGTTACATTTGTCTCAGTGGACTTCACAGTTTGTACAGAATATCAGTATGACAATACGACACCCTCTGTCCTTAGACCCTCTGTCCTTAGACCCTCACATCGTACAAGGAAAAACTTCCGGAGAAAACCCACAGTTTAAAGGGAACATGGGAGAAACTTCAGGGAGAGGAACAGAGGAGGGATCCCTCTCCCAGGACGGACAGACGTGCAATAGATGCCGTGTGTAAATTGAAAAGATAATACATTTGCAACATAGGTAGTCCAAATGTTTGGAAATGCGTGTGTCTTTAATAAGAAGATGAATCCACGTAGATATCCATCCAGGACTTATGATCCAGGACCACAGCAACAGGCACAGCCACGACTCAGGATCCCGGCGTAGATAGACACCAAAAAGAAATGTGGGGTAGCTGGGTTATTCGGAACATGGGAGTACACAGGTACAGACAGAGAGAAGGAAGAAGTCTAAGCCTATATCAGCAAAACTAGGGGCTGCATCTAATCAGCCCTAACTATAAGCTTTATCAAAAAGGAAAGTCTTAAGCGCACTCTTAAAAACGGATAGGGTGTCTGATTTACTTTGTAATTTAGAAATGCACTTAATCACTTATTAAAGGTGACGTTTGATATCCATATCCTGCCTCTAAGTCAAATATAATGCTACCAACAGCAGCCGTTTAGCTTAGCTCAATTCAAAGTAAAAAAAAGGGAAACGGCACAATAGTACAATTGATGGCACTACAAAAAGAGTTTGACAATCTCACCACTTGGAGATGGAAGATAAGATAGCTGCATTTCCAAACTGTGAATGGACACGAATCCATCTCTAAAGCCACAAAACATATCAGTGTCAGTAGAACAGCTCCAAATTGTAGCTCCAGATAATATCTCAGATTTGACTTTACGGGAGAAAAATGTGTGTTTGTACGTGTGTGGTTGGGGGGGGGGGGTCACGTCCACAAGATATTGATTGAACTGTCCTTGGTAAGAGGAACGTCATGCGCAAGTTAAATTGAGCGGTGTTCCACTGTAATGCAGACAGCGCTGGGAGATTGGATATGATGATAAAGTGAATCCATTACGACCACAGAATGACTCGGAGACAGCCAGAGAGAATTGGGTCACTGGCTAATTGGACAGAAATACATCAGCCTGGCAATATGCGTACACACTATTACACACATACTGTACACACTGCTGGCACACTCACACATTCAGACTTGCATGAATGCTCATGTATTTAACATCCAACCGTTTCTGCATTTGCACACACATAGATGCACACCAATAACACCTGAACACACACAGAAAGGGCTTTACTCCATGAATAGCATGTATAATGATAGATTAGAATGTAATAACCATTTAATCAATTATATCCCATCTCAGTGGGGTAGACCCAGGGATTTTCATTATGCATGACCAAGTCTGGCAGACAGAAGCCCACACACACAAGTGCACACAAAATATATCATTGCTCACATTGATTATGACCTCAGATACAGTGTGTGCATGTACGAACACACGTGCACGGCGTAGATTTACGGTACAGTAAGTGAAGATAGCTATAAATAGAAGTTGGCAGACACCGTCATAACTCGGAATAAATTCAGGAGAATTGTTCACTCTGGAGTTTCTCTGTTGCAGGGCAGAAAAGAGTAGTGGGGTGTGAAGAAGAGGAGAGGAGGAAGGACAAGAAGAGCATACAATAAATACTGTAAGGCTTGGAATAAAGGAGAAGAGGGGTTGATTATTTTGCCTGACGTCATTGTGTGTCCAAGCTTTAGAAAAGGACACAAACTGTCTCTAAATCGAACAATAGCCATTTTTCTCATTCTGCTGTATCATGCTACAACCAGGCAGCTGAGCACTGAGGAAGGATAGGAGGAGGGTGGGGAATAAGGAAGAAAGAGAGGAGAGACGCACCCAATAGGCCTTGATGTATTTCATCTCTGAGTGCAAAAAAGCACAGAGGTTTGAAGGATTCTTTGATATATCCGATGTCTGAGGATTGTAAGATTATGAGGATTGTTGGCTGGGGATACAGTGAAATGGGGTTTACTAGAAATGACGTCAGTGAGTGTGTTTGTGTTCTTGCCTTGTGTGTGTGGTCGAATTCTCCTTTTCTCTTTATCTCACATGTATACTCAACCCCTATTTCCATACTGACATCTTTCTACTTCTTCCTTCTGCTCTGCCTTGCTCCTTTCCTCTTTCCTTCCTCCGTTCCACGCAGACTTAGCTATAGCTAGGGCTGTAGCATGATGAATTTAGTAACGTTTTAGTTTGCGATAATTCCTGATAAGAACAAGTTAAGCTAACCGGTTTACAAACCTATTGGCTCAGATAACTTGTATTTAGCGTCTTCAATAAAACAGTTGTTTCATAGGAACAGGATAAACAGAGCAGTAATAGAATAAAGAAAAGCTAGCTAGCTAACGTGACTGACTAGCGCTAGCCTTATGCTAGTTTTTTAAGTATGTTTCTTGGTAGTAGTTAGTATGTTTGGGACATTTCCCTCCATGTACTATTTCTCAATTTGTTGTATTTATATTGTTTTAAAGATGAATTGTAGAAATGCGAGTAGACTCTTTACACAGCCACTTTTCCAATGTAGCTTTCATTTGTGTTTCTAGCATAGTGTGCACACTTGTAGCGCATGCACAGACTTGTTTGACACAACAAATTGAAGATTGACAGATATTTGCAGAGAGGCAGTGACCTTTAGAGAGGACCCAAGAGGACCTTAAGAATGAGGACATCTTGGTGTCATTTTGGCTTTAGCCTGCCAGCTAACTTAGTTCATGAACTATGCGACGTGTGCATGTTTATAGAACCTAATATTTTGCACAGATTAATTATACCACTTTCTGTTGTGAACAGGATTCACTCTGTTTCTCAATTCCAAGAATACTAAATTATGCAGCTTTAAAAGCTCAGCGGCTGAACTTTTGAAGACGTGTTTCCTTGCTTCTCATTTACTTGTGTATGAGAGGGAAGAAGAGCAAGATGGCAGGCAGGTGAAATATGTGAAGTTAAAGCAGGACAATGAGGTGAGAGAGAAATCTAAGAAAGATAAGGGTCAAAGAGGCAGCAGGGAACGAAGATGAGACGAGACAGAAAAGGAAGTGGAGAGAGATTCAAATTATTTCACTGCATGTCTGGTACAAATTAATAGAAGGTGTTTGATACCACACACACTCGGTCCCACTGGGATGTGTGTGTGTGTGTGTGTGTGTGTGTGTGTGTGTGTGTGTGTGTGTGTGTGTGTGTGTGTGTGTGTGTGTGTGTGTGTGTGTGTGTGTGTGTGTGTGTGTGTGTGTGTGTGTGTGTGTGTGTGTGTGTGTGTGTGTGTGTGTGTGTTCATGAACAAGACTGAATTATTCAGAAGCGAGCTGGGACTCGCTGAGTAAACATTAAGTCGAAATAGAGATGCGACTTCACACACCGTTGTAGACACACACACACACACTCAGGGAGACCTCTCCTCCGGGACCCTCACACAGATGGGACAGGAAATGTGTCACTGGGGCACAGTCAGACAGCGGCGGCCATCTTGGTGCCACTGATCCAGCTACTGTGTAAACCCCGTGGGAAATGACAGTCTGATTTTTCCAGGTTATTGACACCATTAACCGCTGTTTCTCCGTCTTTCTGCTGGACTGAGTGTTGACAACTTGTCGGATACGATAAAACGTGTGAAAGCGTGGAGAGTTGGGGCACTTATCAAGGAGGATTTGCACCTACAGAAAAAGGGTTCACTGGTTTGATTTGAAATTGATAGTCATAATTAGTGGGAGTGAAGTAAATCAGACATGATACACAGGAAGCAACAGAGCTGTAATGCTCTGTAATGAGACTGTTATAAATAGACCTAAAGGCTATTTGATCTTTCTTAAATTCACAATGTTGAGCTCTTATATTGGAGTCATGCATATATTTCTCATAAAATATAATCCATGAACGTGTTTAAATAAGTAGTTTACAGTGATAATAAGAGTGACAAGATTACACTTTAAGCCATACTTCCTTCATACATGAGTGACAAGCGAGATGTTGCCATCGATTGTCATGTTCTGAGTACATTAAAACTAGTCTGTATGTTATGGGTAATAATAATATGGATAATTTCTACTTTATATTGATGATTTATTTTCATAGTTTTCTTGTAATTTCACATTATTTCAGTTTAATCTTTGACTTCTCCGCTCTTCTAGGATTAGTGAGTCTGACGGTAAGAATAAATCTCCAGCTTTTCGTTATCCCGTGTTCCTCGCACTCTTCTTCTGCTGCGCGTTTGCTCGCTGCGCTCGGCTGCTGGAGCAGGGGAACATGGGATAGCTGTCTAACCCCCGCGTCACCTGTGCAGATACGCTGGATGGATGCACCCTGTGGAAATTAACGCCGAGATTATGCAAATCCAAATTGAACGGTGAAGTTAAGAGGCTCGGCCCAGTGACCTCATCATCTCACACAGATCCACATACAGCGCTCAAGTGCATGCACACACACTCACAGACACACACATAGTAACGCATGCATACACGTGTGCAAAAACACAGCGACATGAACAGAGAGTCACAAATCACAGCTCTTTCCTTCCTTTGTCCCTGTGTGTGTGTACTTGTGAGTCCATGTGCCTCTCCTGCCTGCAAGCATGAGCTGAATTATAATTTGGTCATTAGTCCCGTGTCCTAAATTAGCACACACACAGTTACATGCGTGCACAGGCCACTGGTGTTCCAGCTGTGACAGCATGAGTTCATGTGCAGCCTCCACAAAGAACAATTTGGACTAAATGGAGAAAAACAAACCATTTTCCGAGGCAGCTCTGTGGCATACTGTGACATAAATATAGATCCAGCCTTCCAATGAAAAAGACGAAATAATGCAAACTTAAATCTTAGACCGTGCTGCACCCAGAGCTGGGTTTGCAACACATATATAATAAGGTATAATTATATATTTACATGTGCCAAAAGTGCAGAATACACATCCTACTTACATGCATAGACCCGTATCGTAAACCAGACATAACATGAGCAAAATCATGTTAAACACAGAGGTAATCGGATCAGTTAAGGCAGATCCATGCTCAGTGCTCTGTAAAACGCTGTTACATGCAATGAATACTAAGGCTGGTTCCAAAACAGCACCGTACCATTTCACTGTCACGGGAAAAACAACATGGGAGATGCTCTCACATTTTGAGTATTGATCGAAAATAGGCTGTAATATCCAACACATATGAGAATTAGTGTACATCTGCTAAATCAGTTTAAGTGTAAAAGGAGCACGACATCCACCTGGGGAAATGCAGAATTTGAGGAGCTAAAGGATGAATAAAGGAAAGAGAGATGATATGTCCTCTATTTGATCTCTTCATCCTGTCCTCTTGCCTGTCCTCTGTGACAGGTGACAGATATGAATTCACACACTGATACATTCATATGTGTTAATGTAACTGCACTCACTTTCACACACATCGCCTCACACGTGCTAATCATATTTAAGGTTGTGCACAGTGATTATAAACGCTGGCAGAATGTAATGGTCGGCTCAGCAATCCCCTGACATTTCACTGGAAATGGGCTTCAGCCGCTAAGTGTGTGTGTGTGTGTGTGTGTGTGTGTGTGTGTGTGTGTGTGTGTGTGTGTGTGTGTGTGTGTGTGTGTGTGTGTGTGTGTGTGTGTGTGTGTGTGTGTGTGTGTGTGTGTGTGTGTGTGTGTGTGTGTGTGTGTGTGTGTGTGTGTGTGTGTGTGTGTGTGTGTGTGTGTGTGTGTGTGTGTGCGCGTGTGTGTGTGTGCTCTAACAGACAGGCCAACAGCAGTGTGTGTGGGTGGTGTTAGAAAGAGTGGTGGCGTAGATGTGGACTGCAGAGAATATTAAATTGAACCTAATATTTGTTATTTAAACGTAATAGTATTGCTTTCAACTAACTAATACAGTTATGTGGAATAAAAGCATAAAACTTGTAATTTTTAAGTCCATGTTTCAGTTTAGACGGAGAGATAAAGTGAGCAGGAACTAAAAGAGCAAAGGTAAGTCAGAGAAGTCAAGACAGAAGGCGAGAGAAAAGCTGGGATTGTGTGAAAGAGAGATATCGATGATCTCCCAGCAGATTGTGACCATCAAAGTGTGCGAATGTCTCATCACCTCCATGGCATTTAATTCTCTTTGGCCCCGATACAACTGAGTCAACAGATGTTTCATCGTTATATCTGATTTAGTTTCAATTTATTTACATTTGGTAGGTATGTGATCCTCCCATCCCCTCTCACGTGACACCCCTCAAATAAGTCGCCTGGTATAGTGTGAGAATATTATTATAATGACAATACAAATAATACATTCGACTTATCAAGCGCTTTTACAAGTGGTCAAATAGAAGAATACAAATGTGTAAATGTGTGTTGAAGTATCCTAGCATATAATTCACCTCATGGGCTATGGTGATTATCTTGTTGTTTTATTATTTCAATTTAACTTTGTTTGTGGAGGAGAACACATGGTGGATGTTACATACTTTAAATCAGAAAAAGCAGTAATGGCTGTGTATTGTTTGGCTTGTATTCAGCCAGTAAGTAATTGGATAGGTAGGTAGCGTTAGCTTAGTAGCTACTGTTGCTACTTTACATTGTTAAAGGTGGGGCAGGTACTTTTGGAGAAACCAGCTCGAGTGCGCTAGAATTGTGCCACGAATTACACACATGGTGTTTGTCAATTTAAAAGATAATTTTGCAAGTCAAAAAAATAAAAATGTGTCGTAAAACTGTGAAGTAACACTTTTTGTTTGTGAAACCGCTCAATGAACTACATCTCCCATCTCGCACCACACACCAAGACGGCCGTCACGTTGAAACATTTCACTTCTTTCTTTCAGAACGAGGCGGAAAGTATTAAACGAGGTGAGAATCACTCCAAATCTGGGCACGTTGAGAGCTGCACACACACAAGGGGAGTTAGTCGGGACCGTGAGAGCCAGCATGCGGGACCGGGACTCTGGGATTTGTAGTCTTTCTAGTTGCGTATTTTTCATAGTCTTATATTTCAACAGTTTTACGACAAGCTGTGACTTTTTTGACATGGAAATTATTTTTTAAATTGACAAACATCATATGTGTAATTCGTGGCACAATTCAAACGGGATCGAAAGATACGTTTTCTCTCCCCATTGACTTCAATGCATAATTTTTCCGGAATAAGGTCCCATGGGTCGGAAGTAGATGGGCGGGACTTCGCCTCTTAGTTTTTTTACACGTGAGCAGTCAATCAAACTAGAAATACATTTTAAAAATCCACACCAAAAAAACTATACAAACCATTATCATAGACTTAAGACCCTTTGACATGGATTCAACTTTTAGGGGATTTGACTCTCTACATGTGTGCTTCCCTTCATCCTCTCCACGATTTGCTGTGACGTGTCTCCCTACATTAACATTTCCTCTCTCGACCCCCTCGTATCTTTGCCGTTTCTCATCCCCCCACCACTTCCGTTCACCCTTCATTTTCCAATGACACAGTGGATCATGTCCTCTCCCTGGGGAATGAGATGTAACTTAATACGGGTCAGTGATACACAGAGAAATGTCCGCCCCACCCCTAACCCAGTTAGTCACCGACACTGAGAGGGTGGAGCTGGGGGGGTATTTGGGAGTATAGAGATACTGTATGCATGCATAAGTCTGTGTAGCTATATGTATATGTACATGACGCCGCAATGATTAGTCATGGGGTAGATACCTCCCGTCACAGCACTCTAAAAGGGTCATCATGACCTTCGCACACTTCCCAACCTCTGCAACGCGTCTTAAAAATGCTGACAGGCAGATAATGGTGATAAAGGAGGATCCCCAGTTCTCTTTCGTTTATGGATGATTACGGCAAGAATGTTCAAATGTCAAATCCAAACATGTCCTTGTTTCAGGGTTCAGAGGCATATTTTCATTGACATATGTACACTGTAGGTATGTACAAATGACAATAAAAGCCTTGAGTCCTCTGTTCTGCTGAGGAGTCACTGGTTAGATGTTTTTGTTAAGGCCACTCGACTGAAGGACCATCATTTATCAGCTCCCCTCCATGCAAAAGGCATCTGAGTAATCCTAGTCTGTTGGGATTAGCAAGCCTATGACCTTGATTGGGATTGGCCGGCATCAATATAGTGTGTTGATCGACCAGTCAAAGCACACAAAACTCCCCGCCCTGACAGAGGCAGATAAACAAAACAGAAGGACAGCCGAGCCTGTTCTCATATGCTCTGAATTCAGCTATTAGTTACCAGTTTCTGTTTGCTTTTTAAAAAGTGCTTATTCTAGTTTTGCATTAGTTGGCCAAGAGTGCTGTTTTCCATTTGTGCTGGGGCTAGAATTTGTCGTTCAGAGTTGGTCTACCTTGTGAAGCTCCGAAAAAACGGTTGCTTTCCACTAATTAGAGCCCAAGAGACGCCACTTCACAACAACGTTTACATTGCTGCTTTTCCCAGCAACCCCAGTACCATTTTCCTCACAACAACAACAACAACAGTGGACTGTGTCAGAGTTTATGTTGCTCTTTTACGTTAAACCAGATTGAGTTGCAAGCATGACTTCAACAACTTTCTACACTTTATCATGATCAGTACTGTGAAGAATAATCTTCTGGGATTCAATGCAGAGCCAATGTTGAAGAATGGAGACAGATAACACGGAGATGTATTGAAGTATCGGCCGGAGAGGGCACACTCAGTTTCACACATGAACCAGTCTTCCACCGAGTAGCCATCTGAAGGTTACACAATATAATCACACAATATATTGACCAAAGGCGGATCCCAAACTTACACGCCCTTTCTCTGCTAATTATAAACAGATGCCACAAACTGGACAAAGACTAGTCAGGACAGGATGCCCCCCCTTTCTCCACAGAGCCAGGCATCTGACCTCTGAGTTGACCCTAAGGATGGTATGATCGTATTTCACAGATTGAGGGAACAACACTTTAATTAGAAACAGAGGTTCGCAGATAAGTTCCCAATTCGATACATGGGAACAGACAGGATTAAAATATTCTCTAACAAGTACAGTAAGTAGGTTATTGCTTCAATCTCTGATGTATGTTCCTCTTGGTGCCAGCAATGCAAAGAGTTGGTCCCGATTTAAACCACTTTTAGTGTCCGAGAGATGAAACACAATAAACTGGTTTCAAATCGGGCTCTGGCTCCAAATACGCCATAAAACAGCCTCAGTGGACAGAAGAGGGGGACCACTCAAAACCTTCAATACTAGGAGTCTCGACAATGAACGAAGGAACATTAGTGCAATTTCTTAAAAAGAAGTGAGCTGTTGCTTGGTGTAAAGTGGTTCTAAATGTCGTTTTCACACGATACAAACAAGGACAAATTATTATGCAGAGATATTTAGAACTGAGTCATCAAACCACTTGTAGTGTTGGATATATGAAAATAATGATTGTAATGTGCCTACACACAAGGGTCAGGTATCTGTGGGTTGCTAATGGTGGGCCAGCCCCTTTTAAAGGATATTTTAAAAGCACAATACTCTGTTTGTGTGTCCCCTTCATAGACAAACAGGCGGGAGTGCTGTGCTTATCTCACAGTTTAATGAAGCAATCGAGTTGATGTGTCCATTATCACTAAGAGAAATCAAGAAGTGTGTGCCTGAGTATAATCTCCATCACTTTGTTTACCTCATTTATGAGCAACATCTTGTTTTGGAGGCAATGCGCAATAAGAGAGGCTTGTGTGAGAGCAGATGCTGCAGTGTGTGTTCCTGGAGCGTCGCCTGCAGCCACCGTTTCCTGCTGCTCACTGTTCGGCGGACACACCTGTCTTTATTTGTGTTCCTGCAACATCGTCTGCCCTTTGGAAACATCACAATGTGTCCCCTGAAGTCAGAAGTAATGGTTCAACACAGGAGCCAGTCACGGTTCAGTTGAATTGTTATTGTGCTTATTTTGAAGTGAGGCAATGCAGAACACAATCAATGGGAATAAATGCACTCACACAGCTAGAGGAAGTTCTTGACAGAGGAAGAGATTGCATTGTGGTGTTGAGGTGTGTCTGTAGTGATAAGTCAAAGATCAAATAAAGTACCTGTGTCTTTTAATTGAGGAAAGAATGTGTGTCACGGTTTTTAGATATGATTTTAAACTGAAAACCTACCGATATTTAAACATTTAATGCTATTTTTCTGATTGCTGTTTTTATATCCAATGGTATGGTGGCCGCATCAAATGGCCAAAAACACCGTGCATATTCAGAAACTATACAGATATAAAAACAAAACAAATTAAGAAACATCTTCACCGCATCACTTTTTAGCTTCCCTGGTTTGTTCCTTTTTGTTTTGAGTTTCTTGCAACATTTTGAATTTGCAGCATTTCCTTTATGCAGCTTTTTTAGTAAACGCTGCCCATGTTACATTACATTGCATTTAGCTGACGCTTTTATCCAAAGCGACTTAGAATAAGTACATACGACCAGGAAGACACAACCTTGAAGAAAACAGAATCATATAAGTACATCAGGTTTCATAGAGCCAAACATTTCAAGTGCTACTCAGCTGGCTATAGATAAGCCAGTCCTATGTTAGTATATAAGTACTTTGTTAGTAATTCTATCGCTCGAAGTGGAGTCGAAAGAGATGAGTTTTCAGTCTGCGCCGGAAGGTGTGTAAGCTATCTGCTGTCCTGATGTCAATGGGGAGCTCATTCCACCATCTTGGAGCCAGGACAGCAAACCCACGTGTTTTTGCTGTTGGGAACTTGGGTCCCCCTCGCAGCGAGGGTGCAGCGAGTCGTTTGGCTGATGCAGAGCGGAGTGCACGCGCTGGGGTGTACAGTTTAACCATGTCCTCGATGTAGGAAGGGCCAGATCCATTCGCAGCATGGTACGCAAGTACTAGTGTCTTGAAGTGGATTCTAGCAGTTACCGGGAGCCAGTGAAGGGAGCGGAGGAGCGGAGTGGTGTGGGAAAATTTTGGAAGGTTGAAGACCATGTTTGTCAAGTTGGTGAAGATTAGGGATGGGTATCGTTTGAAATGTATCGATTACGATTCTTATCGATTCCCCGTTTCGAATCCAAAATTGTAAAGAGGTCAAACGTTTAGATAACAAAAATATCTTTATTCTTTTAAGCTTTAACTGACATTTTTACAAATAAAAAATATACATGCAATACAAATGTATATTGCACAATAGCTGTGCTTTATTTGAACTGCGCTATGCCTGTGGCAAGCTATTAACAGGCATTACACTGTGCCTTGTCTTTTTCTTTCTTAGTGTAGTGGAGCCTCACCTCAGAGCGTTTACCGCGACCTATCTTTGGTGTTATGAAGTGACTGAGCTCGTGAACTGTCTACGGGAGGGCGGGGCGAGCCTCGCTGCGGGGCAACTGTGGAAAAAATGAAGGGCGGTGCCGGTCGTCAGCGAACCGAGCCTCAGAACACACAGATGGCCAGTCCGCCCTTACCCTGTATTCCACCGGGTCACCGCGGCGCCGACGGACCCGGTGGAATACAGGATCTACCGCGTTTAGGAACCGTTAAGCAGAACCGAAATTGTGTATTTGTATGGATACCTGGCATTTTCTTGTCGGTTCTCATCTGGAACCGAGTTTTGGTTCCCAACCCTAGTGGAGATGTTTCTTAAGTTTGGGCACATTTGTATATTTCCATCGTTTTTTAAAGTGCAGCACGTTCCTCCGAATGG
Source organism: Harpagifer antarcticus (assembly GCA_902827135.1). Lineage (NCBI taxonomy): Eukaryota > Metazoa > Chordata > Actinopteri > Perciformes > Harpagiferidae > Harpagifer > Harpagifer antarcticus. The sequence goes on from CADEHL010001077.1 coordinate 4,354,802, forward strand.
ACATGTTTTGGACGTGTTTCCACCTGTCGGCCCCCGTACCTTTGACATCAACAACTAACCTTTAATCACACCACCATATAGCCACCATACCCCCTCCACATAAACAATGCTGATATAATTTTTCTCCATGCAAATTGTATGCAAATGTAAGCAGAGCATGCAGCATCTGCATCCTGTGAAACATTCAGCAGCTCTGCAGGGAGCAGCGACTTCAGTAAGGAGGAGCTTTTATATCTGATCCTGGAGTACAAAGTGAAATACAAAGACTTGTTCCTCTCGGAGCAGGAGGGAGGCAGAGGACAGGAATGCAAAAGAGACCGAGCAGGAGAGCAGGGGAAAGAAGAGTTGTTTGGAGAAAAGCTTAAAGGTGGGGTAGGTCATTTTGGAGAAACCAGCTCGAGTGCGCTAGAATTTGAAAATACACAGCCGGAACAAATCTGCCACTTCCTCACAGAGCCCCTCCTCCAACACACAGGAACGCGCACATGACCAATGAGGGCACGAGATAAGTTTGTGCCCAGATGGCAGGCTGACAGGCAGGTAGGCCATCCAGTTACTTTAGCCGGGCCGGCTCAGATGATTGGTCGTGCTCTTTACAGTGTCACGGCTTCCACAGATGACATTATTTTATGGATTTTTTGTCAAAGCACTTGAGATATTCATTGCTATCGGGATGTTAAGAGCATTCCATGGAATATAACAAAACGTGTATCTCGAGCCGGTTTCTCAAACTTACCTACCCCACCTTTAACTGAGAGGAGAAAGAACAATGACTCGAGGCAAAGGAAGACAAATGAGGCGCTCCTCGGGGATAGTAACATTTGAGACGTGTCACGCTGATTATTTATCGAGTGAGACTCTTTCAGGAATCCACCTGAAAGGAAACAGTGCAGCGACTTACATTCATATTGGAGCAATCATTTAGATGACAGTCGCTCTGTTTTACCTGAGGTAATAATCAGAGCCAGTGATCACATGTAAAAGCGATGGGGAAGAAAGTACAGGGTCATTTGGGAGTAATGTTCAGGCAATGAGCTGCTGTTGGAGGCTCGCCTACGGGCTCTCATTGATTTATCAGACAGGAAGTCAATATATGGCAACATAAAGAGATTCAGTTTTAAAAGGGAGGGGGGGGGTATGGTGCTGGAATAAATGATCAACTAAGTGATTTATTCATGCTAAAGTTGAAACGCATTTTGGAGATGGACATACATTTATTCATCGTAATAAATAAGTCATATGTTAAGCCATACGCATCTTTATAGTATGACCTCCTCCTAACCCCATATATTCTCCTGCAGAACAAATCCAAAGGAAACCGCCACGTTTCAGGGCGAATCTTTCACGCGGATCCACGGGAGCGTTTGATTCGTTAACCCACGGGACCTCGTTAGGGGAACGTTGTTGTTTTGATTTTCCTCATTGAAATTTTCCAACAAGAGCAAAGTCACATATTGACATCCGTCTTCATTTACTGTAACAACTGTAGCAGTTGTTGTGTTCGTCAAAGACTTGAGGAGGTTCTGCTAAGAATAGGATTTAGAGTGAGAATAGAGGTACAGTGGGTGTTTCTCAATGTCGAGTAAAGCTCCTGCAGAGCCACTGGCCGTTTCTCAATCGCGAGGATGCTTGCTTGGTAGCACATGTCTTCCGAGTCACTTGCTTCAGAAGCTAGGCAAGAATCCTTCCTGGCATTCGGAAAACGAAGAGTGGAACAGGCTAGCAAGTGTGCAGGTGTGCGTCATATGATTTGGGGAAATTGGTCCGTGCGCAAAGCATTGTGGGGATTTTAAGGACGCGAAGTCTACCCATGTGCAGCCTCAAAATTACCCCCAAACCAAGGACGCGGCGTCGGTGGAATTCCAAGTATGCTGGAGATTGGAACAGTCCTTCGGCGGCACTCGATGGCGAAGCATTAGGACTAAAACCATCCATCTCTTTTGTTTTTCTTCAACCTGTTACTGGAGCATATTGACACATTGACATAAAACACATTCAAACCTCACAATTTAGAGTTTCCTATCCACCTGAGTTGCCACTGGAAACTTCAGCAAGGAGGAATGACACAAGGAAAGGTAGACAAACAATAAAATACCCACAATGCCACAGGTCAGGACACCTGCTGCTTTTCACTGTTTACTTGACGACTCCACAGTAAAACTTACGCTCTGCTTTCCACATCTGACCCTTCCCTTCAGACAGGGATTGTACTGATGAAATCACAGCAGACAGCTGAGGAGCGGGCGGACAAAGACCAGAGGCAGAGATAGTGAAAGCATCACCAATGATCCATATCCACATCACTGCAGGTCTAAACCGTAGCCGAGCTGATGGCAGGCTCGACCAATCAGAGCACGTTTATAGGGAGTCGGCATCCCATGGCTACAATCTCCCAGACCCCCCTGGGCCGTACAGAGGATGGTAAACAAAATGGATAGGGCTCAAAATGCACCGTGAAGCGACATAATTGCCACTGAATGAAGTCGCTTGAGATGCTAAGTTTGGCGCTTCATCCTGACTCGTTCCCGATAAGCAGTCAGTACTGAAGTATGTGTTCCATCCAGTTTAATAAGATAACGAAACAAACAATTACAGCGAGACCATAAAGTCAAAAGTTACCAAAACCAGATCCATCACACAACAGGTGGACTAAATACCTTGAAGCACAATGGTTTGACAATTGCAGGATGGACTAATAACACTTGTGTGTGGCGTAAACAAATAATAATAAAAAAGAAATAATCCTCGGCTCTGCTGACACATACAAAATGCCAAATAATCCCCGTAAATGGGAGAATGATCTGGGATATATTGAAGATGACTGGCAAGCATCCATCAACTAATCAGAACCACATGTATATGCAACAGACTGCATATTACTCCTTTCACCTAACAAAATACACCGTTCCATTTCCCCTTTATGTGTTGAGGCGTCTGTGGCTGCGAGGGAGTGCGGTCGTCTTTCAACCAGAAGGTTGTGGGTTCGATCCCAGCCCGTGCAGCCAACATGTCGATGTATCCTTGGGCAAGACACTTAACCTTGAGTTGCTCCTGATGGCCAACGGTGTGTGAATGTGTGTGAATGTTAGGTCCTAGAGCAAGTGGTACTACTCTGTATGAATGGGTGAATGTAAAGCGCTTTGAGGGGTCGTAAAGACTGGATAAAGCGCTATATAAGTACAGTCCATTTACCATTTGAGAGCCATTGTAACAGGGGGAAATACTTCCATTGCTTTGGAGTATGTAAATTCATATTCTGGCCATTTATATACAGCGAAGAAAGTGTGATATTTAAAAAGATAGGAAGAAGGTGTTGTGGATTGTTCTGTGTCTTGCGTTAACATTTGTCAAATTCAATAACGAGATAATCAACAATGGCTAAATAAGCATTTCGGCTCCTTCACACTGGGTGTTTCTCAATCTCGAGTAAAGCTGCTCCAGAGCCACTATTTCAAGCATACTATGTCATCGAGTGCCGCCGAAGTACTGTTCCAATGTCCAGCATACTTGGAATTCTACCGAGCCCGGCGTACTTCGTTTGGAGAAATGTCGAGGCTGCACATGTGTAGACTCTGCGGTCTTAAAATCCCCACAATGCTTTGCGCACGGACCAATTTCCAAATCTGTTGAGGAAAATGTAAGGCGGGGCTTCTCATATGACGCACACCTGCACACTTGCTCGCCTGTTCCACTCTTTGTTTTCCGAATGCCAGGAAGTATTCTTGTCTCGCTTCTGAAGCAAGTGACTCGGAAGACATGTGCTACCAAGCAAGCGTACTCCAGATTGAGAAACACCCACAGTATTTACCAAATGTTCCTGCATACCTGGAAAAGACCACAGAAGAAGTCAATGGCACCCCATTGTTTCCACTAGGCATTAAATCATGCCATCCTCTCTAATGGCGCTCTGGATGTCTAGACTGAGAAACAGAGAGGATGTCTGGCAACAAGTACAGAGGGCATCAGGAGTGACTTAAAGTGGGTTTGCAGGATGACGAGGGGTGAGGAAGAGTAATTGGTATGAGCTAAGGTCAACTCGGGAACACAAGACTCGTAATTGTCAGATGACAGGAGAGTAAGAAGGGGCTAGAATGAGGTCGTGCCGGTAAGCAGGAGTAAGGTAGGGGCGGGAATTACAACTATCTGACAGAAGAGTGAAAAGGGTAAGTGGGATTTTGGACGGGGAAAAAAGGGACACGTTCAAAACGTACCGGCAAATGAAAAGTCGACACATTTCAAATGGCTGAGAGGAGGAGGATGGCAGGTGTGCAAAGTTCTGTTTCTATTTGAATTAGCCTTTACGGAAACAAGTAACGCATCTCATTCAGTGGGAAAGAAACGTTAGGTATTATTCTACCAACACAGGGATGAAAGGATATTGAAGTATTGACATGACTTGATACTGAAAGTAAAATTACTCGTCCATAAGTGTAATGGCCCTTTTTTATCATATATATTTGAGTACTGCTTTTATTACATTATTTAAGGTGACACAAAATGGAGGAGGATGACAGTTGTTCAAGGCACTGGGTGTTTCTCAATGTCGAGGATGCTTCCTTGGTAGGACATGTCTTCCGAGTCACTTCCTAGGCAAGAATCCTTCCTGGCATTCGGAAAACGAAGAGTGGAACAGGCTAGCAGGTGTGTGTCATATGAGAAGCCCCGCCTTACATTTTCCGCCACAGATTTGGGGAAATTGGTCCGTGCGCAAAGCATTGTGGGGATTTTAAGACCGCGGAGTCTACACATGTGCAGCCTCGACATTTCTCGCTACGAAGTAGGCCGTGCTCGGTAGAATTCCAAGTATGCTGGACATTGGAACAGTCCTTCGGCGGCATTTTGATTTGACGACGTAGCATCCTTGAAGTGGTGGCTCTGGAGCATCCTTCCTTGACATTGAGAAACACCCTCTGTTTCTTTTGGAATTAGCCTTTACAGAAACAAGTAACGCATCTCATATTCAGTGTGAAAACAATCTTTGGCGTGTTATTCCACCAACACGGGGATGTAAGGATATTTGGGTCATTCTCATCATCTGTTACTTCTAGACAGTGTTGGAAGAAGAACTGAGATGTTTTACTCGAGTCAAAAAAGAATAGCAATACCAAATTGTAAAAATACTCTGTTGCAAGTAAATGTCCTGCATCCAAAGTTACTTAAGTATTGACATCAAAATATACTTAAAGTACTCGTCCATAAGTGTAATGGACCTTTTTTTTAAATCATATTTGATATGTTTATTGCATTAGTGACACAAAATGGAGGAGGAGGACAGGTGTTCAACGCTCCGTCTCTATTGGAAGCTTTACAGAAACATATATCCTTAAATATTTAATGGACAAAATGATTTAGCGTATTATCCTACACACACTGATGAAAGGAGTTTTATTAAGATGTAATAATATTAGTTGTATGGCCGGGTCATGACCGGAAGAACAAGATGGCGGATAGATGCGGCTGAAATGGGTTTTCTCTGGATATACGTTTTAAGTTGTTAGATTTCAGTCCTCAAATCAAATCAAATCAAATCAAGCTTTATTTATATAGCACATTTAAAAGCGATTTTTGGTCGAGCCAAAGTGCTGTACATGCAATAAAAAACACTTATAATCACAATAAAAGACAATAATTTACAACAGATATATAACAAACACAGGGAATAGTCAGGAGTCGTGCTCCGCTCTGACTAGAAGGCCTGAGAGAAGAAGTAAGTCTTTAGTAAGGATTTAAAAACCCCTAGGGTCTGGGCCGACCTCACGTGGAGGGGCAGAGTGTTCCAGAGCCTGGGGCCAGCTGCTGCGAAGGCTCGGTGCCCTCGGGTTTTGAGCCTGGTCTTGGGCACTACCAGCAGCAGATGGTCAGCAGACCTTAAAGCTCTGGCTGGGGTGTAGCGCTGGAGGAGTTCAGCTATATAGGCCGGAGCCAGCCCATTTAGAGCTTTAAAAACAAATAAAAGGATTTTAAAATCAATTCTGAACCGAACTGGAAGCCAGTGCAGTGAGGCCAGAATTGGGGTGATGTGGTCACGCTTTTTATGGCCAGTCAGCAAACGTGCAGCTGCGTTCTGGACTAGCTGCAGGCGTTTAATTGATGCCTGGTCCATACCCATGTACAGAGCGTTGCAGTAGTCCAGTCTCGAGGTCACAAAGGCGTTAATAACCCTTTCCAGGTCTTTAAAAGATAAATACGACTTGGTTTTGGCCAAAAGTCTTATTTTAAAAAAGCAGGATTTGACTACGCTGCTGACCTGCTTGTCGAATTTAAAAGTACTGGAGAAGGTCACCCCAAGGTTCGTGACCGAGGGGAGGATGTTTTGTTGGAGGGAGCCCAGAATATCAACCTGGGAGGCTGGAGGTTGGGGTCCAAAAAAGATGACCTCAGTCTTGCTTTCGTTGAGGTTTAGAAAGTTTTTGCTCAGCCAGGATTTTATCTCAGTTAAGCAGTCCATCAACTGTTGTAATGAGTGTGTGACACTTGCTTCGAGAGGGAGATATATCTGTACATCGTCGGCGTAGCAGTGGAAGGGAATATTATGTTTTGTGAGAATTGAGCCTAGGGGCAGTAAGTACAGTAGGAAAAGGATGGGGCCCAGAATCGAGCCTTGGGGAACCCCACAGGTAAGAGGGGCTTTTGCAGAGGAGAAGGCACCTAGCTGCACAGCGAAGCTACGGTCTGTCAGGTAGGACCTGAACCATGCAAGGGCAGAGCCTGTGATGCCAGCGGACTGTTCAAGCCGTGACAACAGGATGCTATGGTCCACAGTGTCAAAAGCAGCTGTCAGGTCTAACAGCACCAAGACAGCTGGGCTACCTGAGTCGGCGGCTAGGAGCAGATCATTAAAAACTCTTAAAAGGGCTGTTTCAGTGCTGTGCATGGGTTTGAAGCCAGACTGAAACTTTTCGTGGATTCCATGCGTGGTTAAAAAAGACTGCAGCTGGGCGTAGACTACTCTCTCCAGGGCTTTTGATAAAAAAGGTAGCTGGGAAATGGGCCTAAAATTTTCGAGAAAGGAGGGGTCGAGATGTTTCTTTTTAAGTAATGGCTTAACCACGGCATGTTTGAAGGCAGCAGGGACACATCCTGAGCTAAGGGAGGTGTTTACAATTAATAAAATACTTGCTCCAACTGAATCTAAAACGTCTCTGAGAAGGCGAGAGGGAATGCTATCTGAGGTGCAGTTTGTCGGCCGCATGTGCTTGACCACATCCGAGAGAGAAGAGAAGGATACAGGCTCAAAGTGGTCGAGGACAGCAGGGCACAGAAAGGGAGCAGGATCTGGGGTAGCACTAGTGTGAGCTAGCCTAAGAGCAGATACCTTTTCAATAAAAAATTTAAGAAACTTATCACAGAGAGTAGTCGATGGCACAATAGAAGAAACATCACAGGGATTAATGATCGAGTTGAGGACATTAAAAAGAACCTGAGGTTTATGGCTGTTTTTGGAGATTAACAGAGAGATGTGCTCTGTTTTGGCTGCTTTGACTGCCGTCTGGTAGTCAGACAGGGAAGCACGAAGGATTTCTAGGGAGACATGGAGTTTATCCTTTTTCCATTTTCTCTCTGCACGCCTGCAAGCGCGTCTGAGAGCACGAGTACAGTCATTGAGCCACGGCTCTGAGAGCACTTTTGTGCGTCTAAGTGTAAAAGGAGCAACAGAATCCAGTGTTAGTGTGCATGTAGAGTCAAACATGGAGATAAGCTCATCAGCATTAAAAGCACAGTTCACATCTAATTTACAGATCGGAGAAGCATTAAAAACATCAGAGAACTGTGAGGCAGTCAAGGGGTTAATCGAACGCACACGACGCGCAGGGGCACGTGATTCGACTCCTGCGGAAGGGATGGAGGTTGTAAACAGAACCGGTAAATGGTCTGAGATACGCGTTGCTGCACATATTTCATCAACAGATACAGACAGTCCAAACGATAATACTAAGTCCAAAGTGTGTCCTTTTTCATGTGTTGGGCCAGCCACGGACTGAACGAGACCAAAAGAATCAAGGAGATTTAAAAAGTCCCTAACCAGAGGTTTGGACTCACAACACACATGGACATTGAAGTCTCCGGAGATCAAAACACAATCATAATTCACCATGATCCCGGACAGAAAGTCAGAAAAGTCATTTATGAAATCCTTATTGCGCTTTGGCGGACGATACACAACTGCGCAGAGTATAGGCGAGGCCGGGTTCAGTTCAAAGAGTTGCAACTCAAAGCTAGCATAGCTAGTGACATGGTGTAGCAATCGGCACTGGAGGCTAGCTCTAAACACCGAAGCTATGCCCCCGCCATGGCCGGTGGCACGGGGGGAGCTAAAGAATGTACAATCAGGAGGAAGAAGATCAAAGAATGATGTGTACCCGCCAGCGTGTGCCCAGGTCTCCGTCAGGAACATGAAATCCAGTTCGCGGGAGGTGAAGAAGTCGTTCAGCAGGAACGTTTTGTTAGCTATCGACCTAGCATTTAGCAAAGCCAGACGTAGTTTTTGCTCCGGGCTTGCCGACGGTGTAGTTCGTCTCAGCTGTCGAAGATGTCCGTGTTGAACGCCGCGCGGGCCGGGAGCAGTCAGGCGGGCAGGAGTAGCTGCCAGTCGGACAGGAGGAGCAGTCAGTCGGGCAGGAGGAGCTGCCAGCGGGTCCAGCAGAGGCGGTAGCTCCGGAAAGACAGGGCGAATCCACCGATCCCTCACATGACGTGCAGCGGGAGGGCCATGACATCCGAGGCGTGGATAGGTCCCGGAAGAAGCCGTCAGGTAAGCCTTAAGGTGGACCAGTGCACCACCACGCTTTCCCCGTCGTCTGAAGCGCTTTCGGCGAGGCAGGATGGAGGGCAACCTGCGCAGGTAGAAAGGTATGTCCAACAGTAGAGGGCGGGACGACGATTTTTGGTTGCCAGATGTGGTTTTGGGCAGCAGTATCAACTCCAGTGAGGGTCTGAGGTGGAGGAGGGCTTGGCGATCATAGACGAGCAGAGCAGAGACATTCTGACAAACATAAAACAGAAACAGGATAGCTATAGGTAGACAGCTGAGCGAGCGGCGAGCCGACACAGGCGCCATCTTGAATCACGTCACGTCATCAAGTGGATGACTGTCCTGGTTGGTTTGACAACACATTGCTGATGTTTGATCATGTTGACTACCTTCGGAGACACACTGCGTCTCTTGTTCCCGCTTCACAATAAAAGCCCCTCTTTATTGTGCCAGTTGAATGATTTTTATGTGGAGCAAAGGGACCAAAACACTTTATTGCATGAATTGTATGAGTCTCTTGTGCATGTAAGGGCGTTTAATTACAGCGTTGGAACGGTGGACTCTGAGGTAATTATAGAAAATAACCTTGAATGGTTACTGTTAACAACAACAACAAGAAAGGTAAATATCATGAACATCTTAAAAGGTCATGATGCTCAGTCTGTAAAGCATTTGATGTTCTCTATCCAACAGGTTTTGATGGAACTTTTGAAATGTCACGAAAAAGAATGTGTGCTTCCATGAAGGTCTTCGCCAAAATGAAGTCATTAAAGAAATTCTAAATGGCCTTTTCTTTTCAGCAAATTGTACAAAAACCAATGGGGGACACTTTCATTTTGTTTGGCATCTAAATGACAACATGCATCAGAAATGATTTAAATACTATGTGCTAGGGCTGCTCGATTATGGCAAAAATCATAATCTCGATTATTTGGGTCAATAATTGATATCACGATTATTAAAAACGATTATCCATTTACTTTGAAAACATCCATTTATTGAAAAAAAAAATTGAACAGTATGTTTTTAACAGTCGATTACCCTGAACTTTAAGTATAATTAAACTGAAAAACCAATACAAAAATGAATTAAATGAAATCTTCTTCTTATCGTGTCCACAAGGCAGTCAGTTACAGGGCTTGGTTAGATGTGGTTCAGCCACAACTGAACACATTGCTGTCTCTTCTCATTAAACTCTGCCAAGTCCGATGCAGATGGTTTGTTTTGCAGAGGAGAACCCTTCAATGTTCACAGATATGAACAATGCCGGTCTTGAGGGGGTCCCCCGTTTACGGCATCGTCCTTTGTGTCTATCTCCAGGCATGATGTGGCTTACTTACAGCTTTCAGCGTAGCTTGTAGCGTAGCTTGTAGCGTAGCTTGTAGCGTAGCTTGTAGCGTAGCTTGTAGCGTAGCTTGTAGCGTAGCTTGTGCAGACTAGATTGCGGCTGTAGCTTGTGGCTTGTAGCATAGCTTGTAGAGTAGCTTGTAGCGTAGCTTGTAGCGTAGCTTGTGCAGACTAGATTGCGGCTATAGCTTGTGGCTTGTAGCATAGCTTGTAGAGTAGCTTGTAGCGTAGCTTGTAGCGTAGCTTGTGCAGACTAGATTGCGGCTATAGCTTGTGGCTTGTAGCATAGCTTGTAGAGTAGCTTGTAGCGTAGCTTGTAGCGTAGCTTGTGCAGACTAGCTTGCGGCTATAGCTTGTGGCTTGTAGCGTAGCTTGTGGCTGTTGCTTGTAGTGGTGATAGGATTAGCAGTATCTAGTCGATCTAGTTGATCTTGTCGATCTCGTCAATACTCCCAGGGCCGCGACGTGGACGCTCCTTTCATGACCCCATTAAATTAAATAAATATTATTATTATGAAAACAACATAATCGAAATAAAACGATTATTAAATTAAATAAATAATCGTTTTATTTCGACGATTTATTTTTATTTTATGTTGTTTTCATAATCGTTGCAAGCCAAAATCGTAATTGCGATAAAAATGTGATTAATTGAGCAGCTCTACTATGTGCATAACTTTGTATATAATAGTGTTTTATTGGCTTCGTCTTTATGTATACTTTGCTGTCAAAATGTACATTTCCCCCGTTGTGAGACTAATAAAGGAATTCTGATTATGCTACAAAAACTTCCTCCTCAACTTTTTGTAGAATAAGAAAAAAGTAGCAGTAGAAGAAAAAGTTTGAAGGGTTAGGGTGAAGAGAGTAAGAGGCTGTGCAACTGGGTATGACAGGTTATAACACTGCAGTTGCATTTGGATTGAAACTCTGCTGAAAAGAGGTGAAAGATGTCCTACTGTGTGAGCGCTGTGGTGGGCGGTAAGTGGGTTAAGAGGTGAAAGACAGGGAGGAAATGAAGGTTAGAGTGAGGCTGAAGAGGAGGCGGTGGTGAGAGGGTTATTTAAGATGACAAGGTTAAAAGGGGCGGTCAGTAAGGTGACTGCAGAGAGAGGATGAAACGGGAGAGGAGGAGAGGATAAGCAGGAGAGGCCCAGATTAATTATAGAAGTGGATCCACTGGGACTCACACGGGAGGGAATAGGAGAGGAGAGAAGTTTGAATATGAAAATACAGATGATTGGAGGCAGCTGAAAGACTCCAGCATAATCTAAGAAGTATTAAAAGGATATCTGGAAAGAAATGGAGTCGGGGTGGTTTAGTGGAGACTGAATACAAGATGGGAAGAGCGAGGGTGAGTAACGAGTAAAGGAATTAGAATATCAGGGAGAGGACATTTAGAGGAGGGTGAGGATAGGTGAGCCCAGGGTGAGACCCCCCCATCCCAAAGGTCTTAGGGTTGCACAGAATTCCTAATGAGCAAGGAAATGCAAACAAGAGCCTCGACTTCTCCCGGGAAAAGTGCAAACCCTTATTGGAAGACTGAGATGCCCCTCCTACTTCTCCCCTTGGTGGAGGAAAACACACACACACGTACATGTACACACACACGTAGACTATCACAAAAGCAACAGGCATCCTTATTTCATACAACATCAAATAAACAAACAAGCATTTGAAAACTGGGGAAGATGAAGATGTGCACACACACACACACACACACACACACACACACACACCCACACTATGAGACAATGTGAGAGCATGGGGCCAGCGGTTCCTTCAATAATGGCTCAAATTGGAGGAAATGGGTTCTGCGATTCCATTTTCAGAGGTTCTCTTTTTAAGTGCACGTGCGCAGATTCACGTTCATTTCCTGCGGGACTCGGTCAAGCGTCACATCAATCAAACAGCCTCATCTTACAGCCATTCACAGCCAGTAATGAGCCTAACAGGGTGTGTGTCTGATGAGAAACTGTTTTGGGAGAGGCTGCATCTAATGTGATCAATCTGTTTGGGTGATATGACACCAGCAGGAGAATAAGCTTGAATCCCATTGTTAACATTTCCATCAGCACAGTGTTATTATAAAGGAGGGAAGGACACAGTACACACGATAATGTGTCGTTGTTATTCAGGCACACATTCAAAGTCTTTCTCGTGGAGTAGCCACATTGGACAATGATGCTCCAATATAACAGCTATGCCTTTCAATGTGTAAAGTAACATGGTATTATTCTGTTTCTGTGAAATAATAACATCTCGAGGCCCGCCCAAACCATGAGACTGTCACACTGCTGCCATCTAGTGTTCAAGCCAAAACAACAGCAACAAACAAGACGCAGCAAACAACAAGCAACAAACAACAAGCAGCAAACGGGCTTCTGGTGAGGCCGTTTGATCTGTTTTATTCTATAAAGTGTAAAGGGGATGGTAGACGTTATGGTCTGGTTACTCCCTAAGCAACACTTAGCTGAGAACGAGCCCAGTAAAACATATTTAAATGCACAAAACACTCCCAGTGAGACACAAAGAGAACAGACCGGCTGTCTGTCGGATATAAACTCAAGGTCTGCTGTGTTTTATCTCAGCAACACAGAGACTCAAACTCTAAGACAAGCAGATGTTTCCCTGAAGGACAGTATAGTATGTGATGCGTGAAACATCACAGTCAAAACCATTCTGAAAAACCAAGGCTTTTAGATCTACAGGGATGTGTTCCAGTGGCACCACCACACATCACGTCAGTATGTCGGTACAAAGTGTGAATGAAATCCAATAGGAACATTGCTGATGCTTTTATCCAAAGCAACTACGAAGATACACGCTCAGAGGACTTTAGCTTTCAAGTAGCCAAACCATTTTGAGTGCTACATAAAAGTACTGGGTCACACACTAGGGTGTTGGAGACCAAAGAAACCGCAAGAGAGCCACTTGATGTCATACACTGGAGGTTTTTGGAAACTTGGCCAAGGAGAAAGGGGATGAGCATTTTATTAGATTAGACTCTGTCAAATGCAGTCTAACCAGAAGTGCCAAATAAGCAGTAAAGTGCAGTGTAATGTAGAGTAAATTGTAAGAATACACATAAGACGGATATAAAAAACAAGAGTAGAAACAGTATTTAAGGGTAAAAACACTAGTAGTAATATAGAAATGGAGTACGATCGTTATTAAACTATAGATACAGCAGGAGTTTTATTGTTGACATCTATTCATAAACAGTACTACCACATGAGGATATGATTAGTTTGAGCGGCTCCCACCCACAAGAGTTGCACAATAACTTTGTGACGTCATTCGTATCTGAATTACATTTCTGTTTTTCTCATTTAATGAAATAATGAATATTTTTTTGTCAGGGGCTCCATGTCCTCTGAGAAATTAAATTGGAATATAGCACAGTAACACAAAAGGAATCCAATATATGAGTCAGCGCTGACCTCTTCTATCTCTCTCACTGAATCAAATTATATTAGAAACAGATTATTATCCGAGACCCCCAAGGTTAACTCCGTCTGATTCATAATTCCCACGTTATTTGAATAGCATACCTTGTTTTAAACTTACTTGCAATATGAGAGAACATGAACAGAAGGTGGTTGTTTTATACAGCTTGCAGTTAAAAGATGGCATATGGTATAAGATAAGATGGACATTTATGAATCCCTGAAGGAACATTCACGTGTCATAACAGCAACAGAGTAAGTGTGTAAGGTATCCATTCATTAACATTAAACATTTTAAATGGTCAAGACTACTTAGTGTTGACAATGAAGTGAATTGGAATTGATCTGAAAATGTCCTTTTAATTGCAGAGTAAAGGCATGCAGTGAGTATAGATTAAGATGCTCGACCACTTTGAGCCTGTATCCCTCTCTTCTCTCTCGGATGTGGTCAAGCACCTGCGGCCGACAAACTGCACCTCAGATAGCATTCCCTCTCGCCTTCTCAGAGACGTTTTAGATTCAGTTGGAGCAAGTATTTTATTAATTGTAAACACCTCCCTTAGCTCAGGATATGTCCCTGCTGCCTTCAAACATGCCGTGGTTAAGCCATTACTTAAAAAGAAAAATCTCGACCCCTCCTTTCTCGAAAATTTTAGGCCCATTTCCCAGCTACCTTTTTTATCAAAAGCCCTGGAGAGAGTAGTCTACGCCCAGCTGCAGTCTTTTTTAACCACGCATGGAATCCACTAAAAGTTTCAGTCTGGCTTCAAACTCATGCACAGCACTGAAACAGCCCTTTTAAGAGTTTTTAATGATCTGCTCCTAGCCGCCGACTCAGGTAGCCCAGCTGTCTTGGTGCTGTTAGACCTGACAGCTGCCTTTGACACTGTGGACCATAGCATCCTGCTGTCACGGCTTGAACAGTCCGCTGGCATCACAGGCTCTGCCCTTGCATGGTTCAGGTCCTACCTGACAGACCGTAGCTTCGCTGTGCAGCTAGGTGCCTTCTCCTCTGCAAAAGCCCCTCTTACCTGTGGGGTTCCCCAAGGCTCGATTCTGGGCCCCATCCTTTTCCTACTGTACTTACTGCCCCTAGGCTCAATTCTCACTAAACATAATATTCCCTTCCACTGCTACGCCGACGACGTACAGATATATCTCCCTCTCGAAGCAAGTGTCACACACTCATTACAACAGTTGATGGACTGCTTAACTGAGATAAAATCCTGGCTGAGCAAAAACTTTCTAAACCTCAACGAAAGCAAGACTGAGGTCATCTTTTTTGGACCCCAACCTCCAGCCTCCCAGGTTGATATTCTGGGCTCCCTCCAACAAAACATCCTCCCCTCGGTCACGAACCTTGGGGTGACCTTCTCTAGTACTTTCAAATTCGACAAGCAGGTCAGCAGCGTAGTCAAATCCTGCTTTTTTAAAATAAGACTATTGGCCAAAACCAAGTCGTATTTATCTTTTAAAGACCTGGAAAGGGTTATTAACGCCTTTGTGACCTCGAGACTGGACTACTGCAACGCCCTGTATATGGGTATGGACCAGGCATCAATTAAACGCCTGCAGCTAGTCCAGAACGCAGCTGCACGTTTGCTGACTGGCCACAAAAAGCGTGACCACATCACCCCAATTCTGGCCTCACTGCACTGGCTTCCAATTCGGTTCAGAATTGATTTTAAAATCCTTTTATTTGTTTTGAAAGCACTAAATGGGCTTTTAAATCCACACTTAAGACTCACTTCCTCTCTCAAGCCTTCTAGTTAGAGCGGAGCACGACTCCTGACTTTTCCGTGTGTTTTGTTTTTATATTTGCTGTTGCAATGACTGTCTTTTGTTGTTATTGTACTGTAGTAAAGTGTTTTTATTACATGTACAGCACTTTGGCTCGACCAAACATCGTTTTTAAATGTGCTATATAAATAAAACTTGATTTGATTTGATTTGATTTAGATTAGACAAACATATAGTTACATTACAGTATTTACATATATGGACACATGTGTTGATAGATTGTTAGAAATAAAGCACAATTGTGACTACTCAGGCCAGAAAAGCTCAACTTGTACTGTTTTTCAACTCTAAAATAAGCTTTATTACTCAATATTCCAGGAGAAACTGTTCCAAGTTTATTATCTATCACTTTTATAATCGTATTTATAGTGCAGATTAAAGTGGACTGGAGATTGAGAAAATGTAATGCAGCAATTTAATAGGTGGGGACCATAGACTGTATATATAAATGGACGTAGGGTCCGTGACGTCACCCATAGGATTCTGCAGAGTTGCCGTGAAGCCCTAAGTAGGCGGAGTCGGCTACTAACGGCTCGACAGTGACGTCAGAGTCTAACTCCCGCCTTCTCCAGCCTGCTCCAAATAAGGGCCAAGAGGCGGAGCCGAGGCGGGACAGGGCGGGACCTGCTGCCAACGAGCGTGACGTTCCAGACCTAGCTCAGGCTAAGAAGCTAAGCTAACATGCTCTCAGTATTAAGCTAACAACTTATGCTAACAACACAGTCTATGCTAACAACCCAGCTTGCAGTCACCGCTCCTCGTTCCAAATCAAAATCTAGGTTGCACATTTCCTGCTGAAATACATGCATACCAAGTCACTGCGTGGCACTTTGGTTTTTGATAAAACAGTGTAGTTCCACTATATAAACGTTACGTTCACAATCAAATGAGACAATCTGCAAGATAATTAGCTATTTGGTATTATTCTTAATGCTTGTCATTCACACGTTAATAAAATAAGTACCGATACATAGCAGAATAATTGTGGCGGTGTTCAGCTTAATAAACCTTGCTCAACATCATTTATTTAGCTAATACTACAGCGGGCTACAGGCGAACCAAGTCCGCGTTTCGATGCATTCCTTGATCTCCAGTTATAACGCCGGACTCCGTCGCTGGCCAAAGCTAACGGAGCCCCAGGGGGCTAGCTACGGCCGCCGGGACCTATGGCCGGGACGCGCTAGCGAGCTAGCCCCCTGCAGCCCCGTTAGCTTCGGCGGCGTGGACTCCGGCGGCCCCACTGGGATAATTGGGTCCCCTTTTCACATTTGCTCCAGTTTAGCATTATGGGCGTCATAGCCATATAGTATACAAGTCTTACCCAAGGCTGAATCATAAACTAAACTGTATATATGTATAAAGGGTTACGTCCTTAGCTGACTAATAAGCTACATAACAAGCTAAGCTAACAAGCACACAAACACCTGCTAACGGGGTTAACATGTATAATATTATCATTTTACTCACCGAAAAAAGCTGAAAGTAGACTTCTTGGAAGTTCTGTTAGTACATTCAAGCGCACAGCGCGACATTTTAATTATCTGGTATTTGTAACAATATTCCCTAACAGGCACGATCACCACGAACACAGCTAAAGGGTCAAGTACAGTAACTACAACTAGCTAACTAACTAGCCTCTATGGTTGTAGCCTAGCAGAGTGGACAAGTTGCTGTTAGCTGACAGTGAGGCACGTATCTGTCAATCAACGTGACCACGCCCTAATGTGGGCACAAACTTTAAGACCTAATATAAATAAAAGGGTCGCGTTAGAAAACAATTCACTCACAGATCCATAATCATGAAGGTGGAATCTAACTATATCGATAATAAAAATGTATGGAGCCAGGGGTAGAAACATGTTTTTTTCTGCTGTAAAGTTGGGCATTTTAACATGGGGTCTATGGAAATTGCTCCTTTCTGCAGCCATCGCCTATCGGCCAATATATGAACTGCAGTGTTCAGCCATATTGGCTTCACGGCTCTACCCCACAGTTTGCCGCTTGGTGGGGACACACGTTCACCCGCACACATTCATTCACACGCACACACACACTTACCAAACATTTCCTTCTCCCTTCTGTACGTCAGTAAATTGTAATTAAACTTCCCTACCGTCCCTTTTCCCGTTTCTGTACTGCGACCACAGGTGCACACGTGTCGGTTCTACATGTATTTAAACGTACATTAAACTCACGTGGTTTACACTTACATCAATGGCAGTGAACGGCAGATTCGTCTCCCAAGGTAGAGTTTATTTTTGAAAATACTGAGGAGCGTCATTTCCGTCACTGGTGCGTTTCCACTGCAGCGGGTAGCTCGCTTTAAGCGTGCCGAGCCCGTTTTTGGTTGCGTTTCCACTTGGCCTAGTTTTGGCCCGGGGCTACTTTTTCACCTTTTTTCTGGCCCGACTAAATCGTGGTTCTAGGGCCAGGAACAACCAGGCTGAGTCGGGCTGAGTATGCTAAACTAGAGAGAGAATCGCTGGCAAGGGGGCTACAACTACAACAAGATGAACATATTTAATTGTAATACACGTTTCAAAATGATGCCGAAGTAACAACATACTGATACCGGTTAGTAAAAACCATGAATTAATGCTTTGACAAGTCTGCAGACAGACGGCAGGCGGAAAACCCTTTTAAAATGCTTGTTTTCTAAATGGAGCTTGGCTAAGCTAACGTTATATATGCTCCGACCGTCCACACTCACAACAACGGCCTACAGACATAAATAAACCAGCGACTGTATTCGCCATGACACAGGCAGTCTGTGGTTTGTACTTGTTTAACTTTTGTCTAGTTTCTGAACAGATATGAAGAGCTGTGAGTAGTGATGGCAGTTTGACACTGAAGCTTCGAACGGAGCTTCAACCCTGGACTTCCTATTCCATAGAAGCAGTGCTTAGAAGCTTGCTTCAAATCACGTGACATGTGACGTCCGAACAAGCAACTGCTTCATTTCCTGAATGAATCAACTCACTGGTTCGCCGTCCAATCAGGTGATTCAATGCACTGCCTCGTCTCTATTCTGACAGGTTGAAACAGTTTCGAATTTGAGTGCTTCAACACTTTATAACCGCTCTAAACAATGCACAATGTGTGGGTTGTTGTCGTAGTTTGCATTGTTTTGTTGAGTTGTTGGTATTGTATTTTAATTGGATCATTATAGAGCAAGCCAGGAAGAAAGATAGGTCGTTCTGGCTCGTGAAACACTTTGAAATGTGGAGAAGTTGTGAACAAAAAGACAATAATTACTATACAAACACTTCAATAGTTTAAGGAATATATAGCCCAGTGGATAGAGCCGGCGGCCAGGGTGTGGTGATGTCCTCCTTGCATCTGGTTCAAAGCCCAGAATAGTCAAATTGCTTTTCTACTTTAATAACTGATAAAAGGCCCTCTCCGCCCAAAACATTTTCCAGCACTCTCTAGTCTCTTCTCAATAACCCAATACACACAATTATCAATCTTTAATTGCAAATAGAACATGATATTGTGTGTGTGTGTGTGTGTGTGTGTGTGTGTGTGTGTGTGTGTGTGGTGTGTGTGTGTGTGTGTGTGTGTGTGTGTGTGTGTGTGTGTGTGTGTGTGTGTGTGTGTGTGTGTGTGTGTGTGTGTGTGTGTGTGTGTGTGTGTGCGCATTGAATATTCAGTTCATTATTTCAAGGCAAAGATACGTTAAACCCACTGCAGCCTTGCACTTCGCCAGGAGAGGTCGCTGTAACTGAAGCTTCGAGAAATGAACCTATTTCCGACACAATTGTCCAAGTGGTTCGATGCTTCATTCAAAGCTTCATTTTGCCATCACTAGCTGTGAGCTCTGAGTGCTAAGAGCTAACGGCTGTGTTGTTTTTCTGGGGCTCTCATTGAAGAGACGTCACGGCTCCGCCTACACTGCGTTACTATAGTAACTACCCCAGTTCCTAAACTGTAATGGAAGCGCAGCATTAGAGCCGGGGCTAATAAGGCCTAACCAAACCGAGCGAGGCCGAGCGAGGCTGAGCGAGGCCTGCACTGGAAACGCGCCATTAAATGTGCTTTCCTCGTGCAATCATGAGGTCACGTGAGAGCATTTTTTTTCTTTTTCTGTTTGTTAATGATGAATGCTTATTAATTGTTATAATAAATAACCACGGTTCATAGTTTTCATAGTTCAAAGGTTTTATTGTTTAGTTTTGCATTAAATATGAAGTCACAGGTTCCTCCAACAGTGCAACATAAATATATATAAGACATTAAAAAAACAATATAAATAAATAAAAATAGTGCAACCTCAAGAGTTGTTATGGCCTGTGTGATAAAAACATGTTTATTCCTGAAGTGGTTTATTATATATATATATATATATAAATATTGCATTTCTCTGATGTATTTGTAAGGAGGGAGCAGAAAATGCTTTCACCGTATAAATTGTATTTCCTTATTGAAGGAATTGATTTATTTAATAATTGTTTTTCAGACTGTAAATATGTGATTTTGCACTTTTGTAAATAAATCCTTTTCCAGTTTAAGGCTGATGTGTGTAGAGGTTATTTGAATTGGTTGCATGCACAGACACGCTGTTATCTCTGTGGCTCAGAAAGACCTGAGATATCTCTATTTCCTCTCAGTGCACCCCCACATCTGTCCTGATAAACACAGAGAAACATTTGGACACACACAACTGCATGCTGTATGCTGACACTCACACAGCCCTCACAAAATGCAAACAAATATTGTGAATATACTGAGAAACCTTTAAAGACTGTTTAATTAGAATAAAAACTCAAATAAACTCATACTGCAAACAGGAAAAACCAAGAAACCCCCTAGTCTGAACCCAAGTTAGAGCTTAACCTTTAAGATACATTGCAAGAAGAACTTGTACTTATTATTTACAGCTCACAACAACAATAGAAAGACAGGAAACCCATTAGGGAAGTGGTTGGAGACCTTGTGGCCGGGCTGCATGTCCTCCATTAATTCATCAACAACCAAATCTTCTTCACTTTGCTCATTACTGATGGAAAAATATCACTCGTCACCGGCTTGAGCTTCAATAATCAGGATCCATGTATTTATTATCTTGCAAGAATGGAAGTAGTCATCACATACAGAACATTTGATACAACTGAGCAGTGTCCTTCACATGCTGATATCCAAGAGAGGGAGTCACACAGTCACAAGGTGGAGGAATAGAAAGCAGTATTCAATGTTTACTTCAGATTCATGTGGTCTCTCAGATTGGAAGAGGACATTCGGTATGTTCCCAATAATCAACAACACTTACATAAAAGGCCATCTATCTATGTTTCATCTTTTATCACGCAGGATAGTCTACCTCTTGCAACAGTGAACACCCTGATGAGTTGATGGATTAATGAAGGCCTGCTGCATTAACAAATGGCTCTTCTGATGGCCCGTGTTGTTCTGATATTACAGCAGAGTGTTCTGTTGTAATTATAATTAGTGAGTCATAATTAAACAGCGTCAGGACGTCGCAGGGGAACTTGAGTTTTATTAATAACCCCGTCAGAGCCTCACTGTCCCATCTCCACCACAGAAATACAGCTGCACCACCTCCTCCATCATTTACCCTCCTGTGCTGCCTTCAGGGGCTGTTGGAAATGTGGAAACATTGTTCGTGTGATGCAAAACACACACAGCACAAAGTGACTGTGATGACCTCAGCACATTGAAACGTGTATGCACATATCGAACTTGTTTCTATTGGCACACCTTTAGTCAACTTCTAAATATGTTTGCCTTGAGGTATTTTACAGTTTCTATTTTATTCACTATAGCTGCCACGTTGTTTATTTATCTTGACAATAATAGTTTGCCATTTATTTTTATTTTGAATGACGACATGGGTGAAGTATTCAGATCTTGTACTTGAGTAAAAGTAGAAGTACCAGAGTGTAAGAATACTCTGTTACAAGTAAAAGTACAAAAGTATTGGCATCTAAATATACTTAAAGTACCAAATAGTCATTGTGCAGATTGGTCCATTTCAGAATAATATATATGATATGTTTTATAATGATTGATCATGAAAGTGTTCTCAAAGCTGGTGAAGGTGCAGCTAGTTTGAAGGACTTTGTATACTGCAGGGTAGCTGGTGGATTTACTCCAGGTGGAACTAAAGTCTGATTTAACACTTGGTTAGATTTCACATCATTCATCCAGATCTGTAAAGTAACTAAAGGTAATACATGTAGTGGAGGAAAAGTACACGATGTACCTCTGAATTGTAGTGGGGTAGAAGTACAAAGTAGCAAATAATTGAAATACTCAAGTCCCTCAAAATTGTACTTCAGTATAATACTTGAGTACATGTACTTAGTTACTTTCCACCACTGCATGTGACTTATGAATAAACATCATTAGTTAAGGTTAAGGTTTCACTCTTACATACAGATCAATGGTTGGTGTACTTGCAAAAGTGTGGCAGTGTGCCCATAAAGGAGGGGGGGAGAAGACTGGCTGTAAACAATACATGACTCACCCAGTGTCACGTGTGAGGAGATGTACTCAAGTACTGTACTTAGGTACAATATTGAGGTATGTGTACTTACTTGAGTCTTTTTGATTGATTGCTACTGTGTACTTCTACTACACTAAATATCAGAGGTAGTTAGTGCACTTTTACTCCACTACATTTATTTAATAACTTTAGTTACTTTGCAGATATAGATTAATGATGTGAAAAATAATCTTCACTTAAATCAGACTTTAGTTACACCTGGAGTAAATTCACAAGCTACCCTGCAGTATACAAAATCAATCAAACTAGCTGCACCTTATACTTTTACAGAGTATTCCTACACTCTGGTGCTTTTACTTACATATAGGATCTGAGTACTTGACCCACTTCTAGTCATATGTCGTTATTCAAAACAAAAGCATTAGCAAACTATGCTAATGCTTTTGCAAACTACTAGCTAAATAAACAATGTGGCAGACAGCTGGGAAAAAATTGGAAAATTAAAATGCCTCAAGGCAAACGTCTTTGAACTAAATGTAAGATACTTAATGTGTACAGATAGAAACAAAGTTAGATGTTTGCAGGTTTACACGTTACTGTGAGTAGCACTGACTGAAATTTGAACCAAACGTTTGTTGTCCAGTTGCTTTCTCAAGCTGGTGTTTACAAAGAAACGTGTTTTCCACGAGGTACATGAACGTAGCCATGCGGTGCAGGAGATGCTTGCAGCCGCAGCTCTGCAGCGGAACACAGACAACAATGTGTGGGAAGGAAGCTGAACCTCTGAACAACAAGTGACTGATCATGGCCAGAGACGGTGCTCGGAGCCGAGCAGCAGACCCTGATCCCGGGGGCCTGACACCGGTAAAGATGCCCTGCAGACAGAAACCATCCGGAGGAGCAGGGGACGCGGAGGGGTCTCTGCGGGAGCTGCCTCGATGGATGCGGCTTTACTTCTACGGGATGCACGGCGTGACTCTGGATGTCCTGCTCTCGTCGCTGCAGGGGTTTTTAAACCACAGAGACCCCAAACTGGTGGGCTTCTCTTCCCCGTATCTGTGCGTCATGCATTCACTGACCCACTTCGCGCTGGAGAAGATCTTCTCACAGAAAAGGTGTTTCCGAGATCGGCCTGTGGTCTTCCATCTGGTTTTCTACCCCTCCATCTACATCGGGCTGCAGATCCTCATCGGGAACATCAACACCCTGACGGAGCAGGTGAGGGTGGTGTCCGGCACGCAGCTGGTGGTGCATTACATCCTGGCTCTGTATTTTGGACTGGTGTTCCACAGAGGGCTGTCAAAACTGAGGTTGCACACCCCCTGCACCACAGACCCTGCATGCAAACCCAGCCTGGTGGACAGAGGTCATGATCCCCTTCAAGGTCTGCCAGGCGTTGTGCGTTTCCTGTTCTTTGGGATGCACGGCTTTCTGGATGAGGTGGTCTTCACCTCTGTTTTTAACCTGGTGGAGAAGTCTGACCGGACCCTGAGTGGCCACACGTCCCTGTGGTCCTTCCTGATGTACGGCAGCTGCAGCTTCCTGGTGGAGAAGCTCTACTTCCACCTGCACTTCCGGAGAGGCTGGGGCCCGTGGCGGAGGCTCCCCTTCTACGTCTGCTTCATCTACGCCTGGGAGTTCTCCTGGGGCCTGGTCCTCCGGCAGTTCGGAGCCTGCTCCTGGGACTACTCCCACTACCCCTACAACTTCATGGGCCTCATCACGCTGCTGTACCTGCCGGGCTGGGTTGGCATCAGCCTGTATCAGGACGTGCTCTCCAACGCCCTGCTGAGGGTCAAGTGCACCACAGATGTGACCGGTCTGAGCGAGGGCAATGGAGAGGTCAATGGTCAACTGGAGAAAAAAATACTGTAAATGTGTATTTTTTTACGTTTAACTCAAGGGAAAGTCTTGCAGACATTGGACTAACAGAGATTGATAAAGAAAATAGGGACATAGGTTTCAATATTATTCGATATGTCTGGATCCAAAACACAGGTCAAACACAACTAACCCTGAACTGCTCACCTATCTGTTTACATTCAGATGACCTACTGCCATTTTATCTGTCCGATGTAAAATATAGTTGTATTATTAATATTTTAACAGTTTTCAGGACTTTGGTAGTGTGACAGACTTGCCATACATAACATGCATTATGGCAGGTCTTTGATATGTCATTTTTACATTAGCATGCTTTAACTGGTTTTTATATCTGCATGATAAAAGTAGAAACTAAAATAACATCAGAAAGGTTTACAGATTAAGACAATAGAAAAGCCGTAAGACTCATAAACAACACAATTTGTTTTTAAATGTTAATCTCTTTTTCCTTTTTAATCTAATACCTTTTTTCACTCCTCATATGACCCTGGACTATGAGAGTATATAAACGCAGCAGGCCTAATATATGTAGCATGGACACCTGTGGCTGAGAGGATAAGAGGAGCGATGAAGTGAGATTTTAGTGTGAATCTTTTATAAATCAAACGTTACTCTGCTGCAGTGCCTTCCTGTGCAAACGGACTCTAACAAACAAGGCTTGGTGTCCATGAGGCTCCACGTTTTTATATACAAAGCACCGCAAAATTGTTATTATAGAAATATTCTAACCTTTAGCATTAATGAGGGTTGTTCCATTATCAAAACACACCAACATAATGCACATTTACCTACAGCCGTTCTATATTCAACACAATAAATGCATATTCAATCTAAATTCTTTGTCGGTGTAACATGAACTAAGTACTTTTTTTTGGTTAAATATTCCCTAAATAAAGCAGATTCTGACCTCCACATATGCTTTACAGTGGTGTTATGCCTTAAGAAACTATAATCAGTACCTTGCACTGTGACTAAACAACATCTTAGCAAACATGTCTACTCTATACAACTCCCTTTGTTGGGTAAGTAAACATTATTTGGAGTTTGCATAGTGAGCACCTGAACCTGTTTTATTCAGATGTGTATTAGTCATTTAGGAAGACACTCCTTGATCCTTTCTTTAAAGCTGGGGTAGGTAATTTTGGAGAAACCAGCTCGAGTGCGCTAGAATTTGAAAATACACAGCCGGAAGAAATCTGCCACTTCCTTACAGAGCCCCTCCTCCAACACACACGAACGCGCACATGACCAATGAGGGCACGAGATAAGTTTGTGCCCAGATGGAAGGCTGACAGGCAGGTAGGGCCATCCAGTTACTTTAGCCGGGCCGGCTCAGATGATTGGTCGTGCTTTTTACAGCGCCACAGCTTCCACTGATGATATATTTTATGGATTTGTTGTCAAAGCACTTCAGATATTCATTGCTATCGGGATGTTAAGAGCGTTCCATGGAATATAACAAAAAGTGTATCTCGAGCCGGTTTCTCAAACGTACCCCACCTTTAACATTCGCCCTTTTCTGTTACCATTTTCTAAAAGTTTAGATAAACTCTTGATTTGCCAGATGCAAAATCTTGGAATTGATTTGAAGTTAATCTGCTATTTAGATGTGTATGGGGTTATGTAACCCTTGTAAAAGGTAATGAGTTTGTTTATTAAATAATCAAATTGCATTGTGTATGCAAATAATTGGAAGGGGTAATAATTAGTATAGACCACCATACACTTTATTTTATTAATAAAAAGGTGTAAACATGTTTAAATGATTAGGTTAACAACATGTCAATCAGGAGACACAGTTTTGATGTAAGAATACATATGTATTGCCAGGAATACACAAATTAATGTAATGTAATTTTGGCGATTAGGCCCCGTTGTGCAGGAAGTATCATTCGGGAGGGGAGAACCGATCTGATGAAACCCCCCGGGGTCTAGACACTGGTGTTGGTGAATGGATAGTTGGGTTCGGTCTGAAAGGGAGGGGCTTAGCTTGACCCTGGATCCGGAGGGACAGGAGGTGAAAAGGGCTGGAGGAGGGTTGCGTTGAGTCAAATGAACTGACAGCTGACAGAGGGGGGGAAAGCTAGTTTAAAAGGGTTAGCGGAGCGCTATGATAGGCTTGTGAGAATAGATCGAAGTGATTGGTTAAGCTGGGGAGTGACGTCCCCGATCATGTATTGAGAGAGTAGAAACGTAGCATAGTAAATGAATGAGTAAAGAAGGTCTTGCTGGTTGAACTTGCGCTGAGCTCCATTAGTTTGGCATTATAGTTGTTTTTGTCCAACCTGGCAGTTAGAGGTCCTTAAACATATGAGTTCACTAAACCAGAGTGAAGGACTTTGTAGACTTTTAAGATTTTCATGGCTAACGGACTTTAATTATACTTTACTTTGTGCTGTGTCACTCACCAATTTAAAAGAAAGACCGCAATGTTTTTAAAAGAGTTTACTCGCAATGGCATATTGTACGACTTTACTACTGAATTAAATAAAAATTCCTTTTGCACGACTGGCATTCATTCCTTTACTGTAATGTTAGCAAATAGCATTTACGTTATTCAACAGGGGTTTTAGTCCTTTTTGAACAGTCACTTTCATAAGCAAGCAACCTCATTTTGAACATATTTGAGCTCAGGCAGGAAACAAGTACACAAACAACATGAGAGGTAATGTTGGCCTACGCCTGTAGAACACACAAGTCATTTCCTGGTACACGCAAAAAGGGATTTGTGTTATCTTCCATTACTGCTTCCTTGTTAAGATATGAAAATAAAAATACAGTAAGAAGACAGTTCAACAAAAAGGGAAGTTTTTCTGATGACTCACTGTTGCATTGCACAAGGCCTGCAGTGGTTAAAATATGTTTGCATTACCAATTATGTATCAAGCGCTCATCTCTTTCTCAAAACCACCTTGGAGGTTATCTTTTAAAACAAGTGAACCCAGACTCCCAGAGGACACCATCAACACGCCAATGATGTACAGTATCTGCTGACAACCCCATTAGCGTTCTAAATCAGAAGTATAGGACTGCTGTGTAAAAGGGTTAAAACACATGTTTACTTTAATTTAGCAGCTTCACAATTTGCCACACCACACATTAATACAGCTTCTGAAAAATGTACCCTGTCATAGCTAATATGTGGGATGTAAAAGAGGCCTCCTAGTGATAAACTTAGCTAACAATTCCCTGCTGCCTTTCTTTTAATATGTTCTATGTTTGGCTTTTACAGCCCATTTACCATATTTGTGAATGTGTGTTTTCATAACCCTGTTTTTAATAGCAGATCACAGCTATTTCAGAAAGCCATAATAAACACACTGTAAACCACCTGACCAAAGACAAAACAAAGTTAGCTCGGCTATAGCTGGTCAAAAACAAGCAAATAAGCTAGTTGTTTATTTCTCTCAGGGGTTGGAGACTTAAAAAATTGTGAAATGAGATAAAAGTACTACTTACATTCACCCAGTAGCAATCAACATTTAGCATTTGCTTGCTAACAACAACAACAACAGCCAAAACAGCCTGCTAGCATGCTAACGGTTTAACTAGCTTCTTGTTGAGTTCTTCTCTCGTGGCCTAAAAATCCATTAATGTGACTTTAAAGGCCTTGAAAACATCACTTTTCTGACTCGACCTCTTCACAGGTTGAAGTTTGGTCTAGCAAAGCTGCTAATTATCTTGATTAGTTCAACCTGAAGAAAGGAGCTTTAATAAGGTAATATAAGTGAAAACACCTGTGCAACACCTTTACCATGAATGTATTCCAATGAACCCCCAATAACCTGTCATTCACTCAGTCATCACACGCTCTGTGTATTGACTGTGACATTCAAGCTCATCGTAGAACCAACAACTTTGTAATTATTTACATATACAGTCAAATCAAATGCAAATACCAAGCAGAGCTGAATACTTCTACGCCTTAGTTGCAGCTGGGTTGCAGCTTCTCACTTTATACTGCATAGTTTTTGTGTGTAGGTTGGAGTTTTGGCAATACTGTGTTCTTTGGCAAGACTGTGGCACATGTAACATTATGTTAGTGGTCATAATATGCAGGCAAGATGAGGTAAGTACTTTAAAAATAACAGATGATGTGACCAGCACTGGATTATGACTGGTCATTTCCAGGTCTGAATGTTTGGTTTAAGAAGTGTGAAAGAACATCAGGTAAAACAACAACAACACGCTAAACTTTGAGATTCGTTTGACCATTGTACTTGGTAAAACCGGCTTGTTTTGTATCCTGCAACATAGCTTGATTCAGAGTGTGATATTTCTGGTACAGTCCTTGCTTCACACTAAATTTCAGGGCCTTGGCTAGCTCTCTGTTAGTCCTGGGAGAGCAGCTCAGTCCTGTGTAGCACTGACAGCTAAACCCCCTGCTGAAAGCCTTTAAGTCTGAGAGGGAAGGTCTCCCCAGGACAAGGAAGCACTTCTGAACATGCAAGATCCTGAAATTCTCGGGGTTTAGATGAAGGTAGAGATTTGAGTTGTAGTTCTTTCGGAGACAGCGGCCATTCCCTCGGCACAGGAAGTTGCTGCAGAGCTGGGCGGCTACGGTGACATTGGTGATGTAAGGGTTGAGGGTGGAGGTGAGGTAGGAGGAGAGGGTGGCACAAGACGTCTGCAGAGAAAAGGAACAAGAGAGGAAGTAGGAAAATCCATGAATGATAAGGTTAGTGTTGCAAAATGCATTCAAGGCAACAGTTTGAAATTAAAAGTCAAGGCTTGTTTAAAGTTAGGTCCAGAACTTAAATAACTTGTTTAGTTTTTTAGTTCACATAAATAACCACATGTTCAAGACCGTGACCGTAATCCAGAAGATAATAGGTTTATCACTAATAATTATCGAAAATGTGTCACATGTCATGTGCCATGAGTCGACACAGCAGATGCCAAACCAATTCTGAATATCTCTACCCCAGACCCGTGTATTTAGCTAGTTCTGAGAGAATAAGCAACATTGTGCATAACAAGACATAACCATAACACCTCTATCAGCTGACGCTAACAGGCAGGAACAGGAAGACAAAACACTGAGAGCACAGCCTGTGCTCATAAGGGCTGATAAACTGGATCAACACTTGAATGTCCGGAGCGTCTATGTCATAAAAACAGCTGTTGCCAATTGCATTTACATTTTAAAAAATCACAAAGAGGTTTTAATATGTGGAGATTATCCTGCTGAAGAAAACATGCTATATGCCAAAATCCAATGGGAAAATCGGATTGCTTTTTGACGAGGGACCCCTAAAAAGAATACATCAGCGCTGCACCGCTCTATAGTGAAGAAGAGTTTAAACATCCAGTGAGTCACTTTCATCGAGCTAATCCTAGCTTCCCTGCCTTGGATGAACTAAAACGTCACACTGCCAACCAACACGATCCATCAGTCACAGAGACAAGCGACTCTATCATCTGATGGAACTCATTGTGTCTCCTCTCACAACCTGCCATCAGTTCATGCCTTTCAGCAGTCAGTGGGGGGTGCAGGGTGATGTTACCTGGTCATCGTAGTCAGTGCTGGCCCCCCACAGCACGGCACCGGACACCCCCACTGCTGCACTCTCCCCAAGGGTGCTGACCAAGTCTGCCTGCACACAGATGGTTAAATATTATGCATTGTTTTATTTGTACATACACAGAAATTGCCGCATGCATTCACAAATTAGACAATTATACATGCATGCATATTGTGTTGATCTTTACTCTATTTTGTCTTTATTTTTACCTTGTGTGAATCCTGTTTTGAACTCTGACCCTGTTGCTGCTATAAACGCCTGAATTTCCCCACGGGGATAAATAAAGTTCCATCTTATCTTGTCTTGTCTTGTATACCTGCAGGATTCTTGCAGTCCAGAATACGTTTCCTCTTGGTTAATGGCACACTCTGTAAGTTGCTTTAAAGCGTCAGCTAAAGTGTAATAATGCAACAAAGAAGTTCAAATTAGCACAACCTTAAACAAGTGAAATGCAACATACACATTAACGCAGCAGTGATATTAGATCAAAACACCATATAGACCTATAGTTAAAACACTCGGGGGACATTTTACTGCACAATGAATGACGTTATATAACACTGACAGTTTGGCATTATTTAACCCTCCTGTTGTCTTCGGGTCAAATCTGACAGATTTACTACTTTCATCAATCATAACTTTTTTGTTTTACATTCGATTGCATTAAGGCTTCATGATATCCTTCAGAGGAGACCTTTGAACATATAAAATGGCTGATCACCACTTTCATTGGATTTTGGATGATTTAGTCAACTTTGTAACACCCATGGTGTTCCCGGTCAAAAATGACTGCCATGAAGAAAAGGAATTAGTAACCAACCGGATCAGATCAAACACACACACACACACACACACACACACACACACACACACTATAGATGTGTTTCCCCCCCATGTGAATCACACCTGGCACACACAAACACACACAGAACAATTTGACACATTTCCCGCTCTTATGTGCCCATCCCCCCACATGGATCACACCTGGCACACGCAATACATGTTCAGTGTCCATTCTTTGTATATTTACTGCAGTTCTTCATGTATACCAGCAGTCTGATACAATATGTACAGTTTGGAAGGGTGTTAAATGAAATTTGGTGATGATTAATGGTTTTTGTGTTAATGTAATAGCAGTTAAAACAGGACCGGTCAAATTTGACCACGAACACCAAAGTAAGGGGGGAAACAAAGACAATAGGAGGGTTAAGTAATGGATAAACAGGAAATACATCTTCCACCACTCCATGCATGGTGCACAGACTTTTACTCTGTTCTTATTCCCGTGAAATGAACTCCTGATGCGAGGTGAGAAGACAGGATAAGGTTTACACGCTCAGGTGAGGGCTACCACCTGAGCAGGATGGTGTTACACCAAGAAACCAAACTCCTCTTCAAACCTGATGGAAACACCTCACTGCTGAGAGGAAGAGGTAACTTAAGAGCTAATCTAGTCAAGTGTGGGCACTCACCAATGAACTGTTTCTGTTGGGAAAATACTGAATGTACTCTTCCAGTATCAGAGTAACATAATAACAAAGGCATCCCAACTGTAGCTGTGTACATGATAGGATGTATGATTACCTAGAAGAGCATCAGGACTGTTTGAGGCATATGATAGCTATGTGATTAACATGATGATTCAGCCTCTATGGAGAGAGACATCAAGCATGCTCATTTCTGACGTGAAGCTAATCTGAAGTAAACATTGAATACTGCTTTCTATTCCTCCATCTTGTGACTGTGTAACTCCCTCTCTTGGATATCAGCATGTGAAGGACACTGTTCAGGAACTAGTTGATGCTCTGTATGTGATGACTACTTCCATTCTGGAGAGGATCAGAAATACATGGATCCTGATGTTGAAGCTCAAGCCGGTGACGAGTGATATTTTTCTAACAGTTTCAGAGATATCATCTGTTTGAGAGTGCCTCCTAATGTGCCAAATGCTGTGATTAAAACATGTCTCCCTTTGCACGGCTCTCAGGTACCTGGCTGAGGAAGCGTTTGTTCTCGTCAACAAAGACAGCTCTCATGTAAGCAAACACAGGCGCGGTTCCTCCCTGTCCCTGGGGCAGGGCAGACACTCTCAGCGCTTCCTGGATACGGTTCCTCACCATCAGGGCAGCTCTGGGATTGTCAGCCAGAGAGACCTGAAACAGAGCCAGGATGCATTCAAAAAACATCGAAGGAAGTGCAATTTCAGAATGAACAGTAGGGATTCATGTCTTCACACACACAGACACTCAAATCCAGCACCAGACACTTTTTTTGTTACGATGCTATGGACAGTCTTGCACTAATGTAAGGCAAGGCAAGGCAAGGCAAGTTTATTTATATAGCACTTTTCAACACAAGGCAATTCAAAGTGCTTTACAAAAAATGAAAGACATTAAGACAATGGCATTTAAAATCAGTCATTAAAAAGAAAAGATAATAAAATAAACATTAAAAGAAATAATACATGGATAAAGGTTACAGTGCAGTCTAAGATGTGAATAGTTCAATTAAAAGCAGCGACAAAAAGAAAAGTCTTCAGCCTGGATTTAAAAGTAGTCCGAGTTGCAGCGGACCTGCAGGTTTCTGGGAGTTTGTTCCAGATGGAGCATAATAACTGAACGCTGCTTCTCCATGTTTAGTTCTGACTCTGGGGACAGAAAGCTGACCAGTCCCTGAAGACCTGAGAGATCTGGATGGTTCATAATTTAGCAGGAGGTCAGAAATGTATTTTGGGCCTAAACCATTCAAAGCTTTATAAACCAGCAGCAGTATTTTGAAATCTATTCTTTGACACACAGGAAGCCAGTGTAAAGACTTCAGAACAGGAGTGATGTGATCCACTTTCTTAGTGTTAGTGAGGACTCGAGCAGCAGCGTTCTGAATCAGCTGCAGCTTTCTAATATATTTTTTAGTGAGACCTGTGAAGACACCATTGCAGTAGTCGAGTCTACTGAAGATAAAAGCATGGACAAGTTTTTCCAAATCCTGCTGTGACATTAGTCTTTTAATTCTAGATATGTTCTTTAGGTGATAGTAGGCTGATTTAGTAATTGTTTTAATGTGACTGTTGAAACTCAGGTCAGAGTCCATGACTACACCTAGATTTCTGGGTTTATCTGTTGTTTTGAACATTGCAGACTGAAGCTCAGCGCTAACTTTTATACGTTCTGCCTTGGCTCCAAAAACCATTACCTCAGTTTTATCTTTGTTTAATTGGAGAAAGTTCTGACACATCCAGTCATTGATTTGTTCAACGCACTTACTCAGTGTTTGAATTGGAGCATAGTCTCCTGGTGAAACTGTTACGTAAATTTGTGTGTCATCTGCATAGCTATGGTAACTTATTTTGTTGTTTTTCATTATCTGAGCCAGTGGTAGCATGTAGATGTTAAAGAGAAGAGGCCCCAAGATGGAGCCTTGAGGAACCCCACATGTCATATTTGTCAACTCAGATGTGTATTTACCTATAGAAACAAAGTTGTTTCTGTCCTTTAAGTAGGATTCAAACCAATTTAGGACTGTTTCCGAAAGTCCCACCCAGTTTTCCAGTCGGCCGAGTAATATGCTGTGGTCAACTGTGTCAAACGCAGCACTGAGATCTAATAATACTAACACTGAAGTTCTGCCACTGTCTGTGTTTAAGTGGATGTCATTAAATACCTTTACAAGAGCAGTCTCAGTGCTGTGGTTTGGACGAAAGCCTGACTGGAACACATCGAAACAGTTATTTAAATGCAAATAATTACTCAACTGTTGAAAAACAACTTTTTCAATGATTTTACCTAGAAATGGGAGGTTTGATATGGGCCTGTAATTGTTCATTACTGAAGCATCTAGATTATTCTTTTTTAAGAGCGGTTTAATGACTGCAATGTACATTCTCAAAGATTGAAGTGACTGTTACTTTTGTATATATTGATTGTTGTGCTTATATTTAGGTCTTAAAGGTCCCTTATTATACTGTATTTCATCAATATATTATAGGTCTCAGATATATAAAAAACATGTCTCTGAAGTGTTGGTGATTGGCTAATGGTTACACAAGCCAAAACATCGTTATGATATCATAAAGTGGCCAAAATCTGATCAGCTCATTTTTATAGAAATGGATCAGGACAAAAAGAGAGAGAATCTTTGTTCCTGAAACTTTCATAGTCTCTTTACACAGAGGGGACACATGTTGATGTAGCAGAGACATGAAGAAGAGGGGACACATGTTGATGTAGAAGAGACATGAAGAAGAGGGGACACATGTTGATGAAGAAGAGACATGAAGAAGAGGGGACACATGTTGATGTAGAAGAGACATGAAGAAGAGGGGACACATGTTGATGTAGAAGAGACATGAAGAAGAGGGGACACATGTTGATGTAGAAGAGACATGAAGAAGAGGGGACACATGTTGATGTAGAAGAGACATGAAGAAGAAGGGACACATGTTGATGTAGAAGAGACATGAAGAAGAGGGGACACATGTTGATGTAGAAGAGACATGAAGAAGAGGGGACACATGGTTATAAAAGACATGAAAATGTGGATTTTGCATAATAGGTGACCTTTAATGACAATAAAGTTGACTTTGATTTTGATTATTGCCCAACCTGTAGGTAGATGGAGGGGTAGAGCGCGGAGCTGGACTCCCACAGCCAGAGCAGCTCGTCGTTCTGCCTCCTCACCTCCCTGGAGCAGCGGCCGGTGTAAAAAGGCTTCTCCCAGCCGTAGTTGTAGCAGTGAGGGAACAGGTAGAAGCCCCACAGGTAGTTAGGCCTCATGGCTCGGCCCATCGCCAATATCCCGGACATCAAACTCTTAGCTGCCACCTAAAAGAGAAGGAAAGGAAAGAAGAAGCAGTGGTGGATGAAGAATTCAGATCATTTAGTTAAAGGTGGGGTAGGTAAGTTTGAGAAACCGGCTCGAGATACACTTTTTGTTATATTCCATGGAATGCTCTTAACATCCCGATAGCAATGAATATCTGAAGCGCTTTGACAAAAAATACATTAAAAAAATGTCATCTGTGGAAGCCGTGGCGCTGTAAAAAGCACGACCAATCATCTGAGCCGGCCCGGCTAAAGTAACTGGATGGCCTACCTGCCTGTCAGCCTTCCATCTGGGCACAAACTTATCTCGTGCCCTCATTGGTCATGTGCGCGTTCGTTTGTGTTGGAGGAGGGGCTCTGTGAGGAAGTGGCAGATTTGTGCCGGCTGTGTATTTTCAAATTCTAGCGCACTTGAGCTGGTTTCTCCAAAATGACCTACCCCACCTTTAAGTAAAAGTACCATTACATTAATGTTCATATACAGCAACACATTTAAAAGTAAAAGTATGAAAAAGTATTTATTCTGCAGAAAAATGAACTCCCAATTATTATTTATATCCGTGTCACATACGTTTTTACTTTTGTAGACACATTTCTGATGCAAATTATTCACATTTATGACCTTCTTTCTTAACTTTGTGTAATATAGTAGTCGATTGACCTTTTTTCTACCTGAACGTGTACTTCATTAAATTGTAATAATTTGTATTTTAAATACCATGTAAATGCCTTTTATGGAAAAGGTTTCTTCATCTCTTTCTTCACTTTGCTGTAACATTGTAAATTTCCCCTTTGTGGGCCGAATAAAGGATTTCTGATAATCACTTCAAAATGCAGTCCAGTATTCGAGTTACTGAGTTGTCTTTTCACACTCTACAATGTGTTTTATTCATTTCCACAGTGGGTGTCCTGACCTGGAACTGAGTCTTGGCTCTTTCTGTGGCCTGCTGCAGATTGAGGGAGTGCTCAGTCTGCAGGAGGTGAGCCACAGAAAGAGTCTGGTAGATTCTCTTAGCGCCCCAGTTCCTGTCCCACAGGGGGCGCCATTCCTCCCAGTCGATCACAGCCAGGCCTCGGCTCGTCCTGGAAGTAATAGAGAGGAGAAGTACACGTTTTTACAAGTCTTCTATTATGCTATTTTTAGGCATACAGTATAGGTCTCAGATATATGAAAATAATGTCTTGCTCAAGATACCAAACAGATCACCCATTTTAGCCATGCCTCATACCCCTCTATTTCAGCCCTGTTAGGGAAGTGCTTATTCTGGGTCTAAAGCTTTAAAGGTCACCTATTATACAAAATCCACTTCTTCATGTCTCTTCTACATCAACATGTGTCCCCTCTTCTTCATGTCTCTTCTACATCAACATGTGTCCCCTCTTCTCCATGTCTCTTCTACATCAACATGTGTCCCCTCTTCTTCATGTCTCTTCTACATCAACATGTGTCCCCTCTTCTTCATGTCTCTTCTACATCAACATGTGTCCCCTCTTCTTCATGTCTCTTCTACATCAACATGTGTCCCCTCTTCTTCATGTCTCTTCTACATCAACATGTGTCCCCTCTTCTTCATGTCTCTTCTACATCAACATGTGTCCCCTCTTTTTCATGTCTCTCCTACATCAACATGTGTCCCCTCTTCTTCATGTCTCTTCTACATCAACATGTGTCCCCTGTTCTTCACGTCTCTTCTCAACATGTGTCCCCTCTTCTTCATGTCTCTTCTACATCAACATGTGTCCCCTCTTCTTCATGTCTCTTCTACATCAACATGTGTCCCCTCTTCTTCATGTCTCTTCTATATCAACATGTGTCCCCTCTTCTTCATGTCTCTTCTACATCAACATGTGTCCTCTCTTCTTCATGTCTCTTCTATATCAACATGTGTCCCCTCTTCTTCATGTCTCTTCTACATCAACATGTGTCCCCTCTTCTTCATGTCTCTTCTACATCAACATGTGTCCCCTCTGTGGAAAGAGACTCTGAAAGTTTCAGGAACAAAGATTCTCTCTCTTTTTGATCCATTTCTATAAAAACCTAAAGCCACTTTATGATGTCATAACGATGTTTTGGCTTGTGTAACCATTAGCCAATCACCAACCAAGGTAACCCCCCCCCCTCCTTATCACCTGAATCTCCTCCTAGAGCACCATTGAGTTCTTTGTAACCAAATCTCTCTCAGAGGGGCGTGGGGAGGGGCTCCTTATTTTCATCTAAAGTAACAGACAGAGAATCAGCACTGCAATGATCTGTTTGGTGTTTGGAGCCATATACTTCAGAGACAGGTTCTGTATATATCTGAGACCTATTGATGAAAAACAGTATGGGGACCTTTAATGTGGGTGTAAAGCCAGCCCGTATTTCCGATATTACGTCATATCGAGGATCAGCTCCTTTGTTCCCCCGTTTTTAGAGATTTGGGTACGGAGGAAACGAGAGAGGGTTTTGCACTTTGTGAGTTCCCTGACACACTGGAGACACATATTTATGTATAAAAGACATTAAAAAGTGCATTTTGCATGAGAGCACACGTGTCATCAATAAAGGGCACATTATTTCATTGAGAAATGCTCACTTGGATGTGATGTAGTAGTTGATGTCGGCTCTGGCCTTGTTCAAACTGGCCCTCAGGTCCCCTCTCTGTGGGATGCCACCGTTCAGCTGTTTCCTGCTGGTCAGGTCTACATGTGGGTAAAGACCCAGCCGGTCAGTGTAGAACAGAGACAGGAACTGACCTGGGACCTGCAGCAGAAACAAGACAAAGTGATGCAAACATTTTATATTTATTCTATTATTATATTGTATTGTTACTGTCTTGTATTTTATCTGGTTTTATTTGGGTCTTTACCCAATCTTCTGATTACTCAGAACCACGAGGAGGGCAGAAGCAACAAGCTTCAGGTTCAATAACCCACTTTAGCTTAAATGACCGGAGAGAGGCGAGCTCTTCTTGGGAGGCCGTTGCATTTATTTAGCTGCTCTTCTGTTTCACAAAATACATCACAGACCTCTGTTTTTCTGCTTCCTCGTTTCACTTCCAGAAACATACACACGTTCCCTCACTGTCGCTCTACCATCCACACACACGTATGCACAAGCCATCTTCTCGGTCTCTCTCTCTCTAGTCTCCTGCGTCTCTCAGTCGTCTCTCTCCTCTCTCCGCTCTCTCTCTCTGCATCTCTCTTCTCTCTCTCTCCTCACTACTCTCTCGTCGTCTCGCTCTCTCTATCTCCTCTCTCTCTCTCTCTCTCTCTCTCTCTCTCTCTCTCTCTCTCTCTCTCAGGCTGCAAATTTTGTTAATCTTGTTCTTCATTATATTCCATTAAGCTCTTTGGATACTATCTACCTCTGCACTGAGATTTATTACTATTATTTATAAGTCTTAAAACCTGCTCTCGGGTTGGACAGTCTGCCCTGACCACCCG
Source organism: Harpagifer antarcticus (assembly GCA_902827135.1). Taxonomy (NCBI): domain Eukaryota; kingdom Metazoa; phylum Chordata; class Actinopteri; order Perciformes; family Harpagiferidae; genus Harpagifer; species Harpagifer antarcticus. The sequence continues at coordinate 4,392,268 of CADEHL010001077.1, forward strand.
TCGACTAAACCATTGGCAGCACTTCATTTATAGGTTTATTGGAAATTAACGTTCATATAGCTCCATCAGTGCATGTCTATGGGTCCTGTTTGTGAATGTCTGTATAATAAAAGCTATGTGTGTAAAATAACAACACAGTGAAGAACTGAACCCCCCTCAGTTCTCATTTTCGTGTTTCAGCTTTTAAGGTTATTTGTATAGTTTCATTTAAATTTGATCTTAAAAATCATTATTTTGTATTATCCTTATATATTTCCTTTTTTTGTACCTACTTATTTTTTTAGATTTGTTTATGTTCGCACCACCAGATACCAAGCAAATTCCTTGTATGTGTACCTGGCACTAAACTTGATTCTGATCAAGTAACTCATTACAAAACGATATTGCTTTCAGAATTAACATAACGTGTAACTAATAGTTTAATTTGTGTAACACACAATCACTGATGTCCCGCTGCAACGGTGGTGGACTCATCAGAACAGAGTGGGCGAGCTGACCAATCAGAGCACAGTGGGCGGGGCAGGAGCTCCAACAAGCCGTTTAGGACAGAGAGTGAATACACAGACTATACAGAGATGCTGTGAGAAACCAATGAGAGTTTGGAACATTGAACAATGTAAATCTATTCTAGTAGACCTCAACAATGGAACTATGATCAGTAGAAATGGCGATGACATGGGACCTTTAAAGTCACAATATATCATAGGATTTCAGTGATATTATTACAATAACTATGTCAAATAATGCGTCATCATGGGCAGTTTTATTACACAGCTTCAACCACTTCTTGTGAATGGACCTGGTTCATGTGAGCTCCATCTAAAAGTGTCAATTACATCCTCCATGTTGTTTCCTGTGACAGATTGTGTCCCACATCCTCCTCGCTCTGCGGCTGTCAGATCGAGCGCTGACAAACTCATCCATACAAAGCAGAAGGGCTTCGTCCTCAATGTCAGACAAATAGATAGTAGCCCTAATAGATAGTAAAAAACAAAGAGGCGACTCAAGCCTATCATACAACATCCGTTAGGGAGACGATATGAAATTGTTGTCATAGAAACAAAACCCATGTGCAGCTCTTAATCTCATTGTGTTACATGAACACGCCCCGAGGCTTTGAGATATTACCCACAATTTGATTTGTAAAGGACTCCAACCCTCTTCCATTTTATAATGGCTCGCTGTACTTCTGCAGTTGAAGTATGGCAAAGCATTAGACAGTTATATATAGTATATTACATTTTGAAAGTACCTTGCCCTACACTGGTACTTTGCCTTCTCTTATACACTGACCAGCTCTTACTGCTTCTCCACCTTTAAGCAGCTCGCTAAATGGGACCTTGTCACTGGCATTCGTTTTGTTTTACTGCCAATTTCAGGAGTATTGTGTATAGTAATATTTCTCGAGGTACCTGTTACTACTCTGGTCTTGAAAGAACTTTACGTATCGAACTGATGTCCACAATCACGTTTATTCTCTTCTTTGCACAATCATGAAACACCGTGAAAACGTGTTTGCCCAGTAGACCAGCAGTAGAATTACGTTATCACATCGTTGACACTTTTACCGCCCTTTTACTCTCTCCCAAACACAATATAAACATCCGGGGCAAGAGGTCACATGACTTCCGGAAAGACAACTCTCAAAGTTCAAGCATACATTAAACACTCTTCAAAAAAAGGACAAAACAATAATATGGGACCTTTGAGCGTCAGTTACAGTACCTACCATTCCTCCTGACTGAAAAGGGCCTGTCACTCATGGTTCCAAGCCCTTCTTTAGTTAAGGCCCGCCCCCTATGCATCCGGCCCCAAAGGCTGAAAGCAAAATGACTAAGATCTGAGTAAGTAAAAGAAGAGATTGAATCTGAATCTGAAAGCATAAAAAACGTCAATATCAGAAAATATATAATACAATTAAATGTGAACATTAATAATGTTATTCAATGGAACTACCTAAACTGGAATCAAAAATAATAATGATTAACTAATCATTGTGTTTTCAAAATGATGGAAAAACGTTCAAAATTATCAAAATTGCTCCAACTATATGTGTGATAGGCTAAGGGGCGGGACATCTCTGAGCGGTTTGACCAATCACAACAGAGCGGCCAGCTAACCAATCAGAGCAGACTGGGCTCTGGTTCGACAGAGGGTGAAGAGAGGTGCTGCAGCACAGGCAGTATGAGAAAAAGAAAGAGCTGTTTGAACATTAAAGCATGGAGACAGTAGAGACACTACATACTGATATACTCCTGAACATCAGCAGGAGAGGACTCTTTAAAGTAGAGACACTACACACTGATATACACCTGAACATCAGCAGGAGAGGACTCTTTAAAGTAGAGACACTACACACTGATATACACCTGAACATCAGCAGGAGAGGACTCTTTAAAGTAGAGACACTACAATACTGATATGGAAACCTAATTAGCACAATAGGGCCTCTTTAGAATAGAAGAAAAAGGATCAGTGAAAATTTCAATTACCTTGCCTGGACACACAGGAGTTAAAGTATCTGTCTTTCACCTTGAATAGGACTGAGTGAGCATCTGTGTAGACCATATGTCCTTCCCCCGAGCCTAATGAGAGAGGCATCTTAAGGTCGTGGTAGTTAATAAGCCTCACCTTGCTCACAGAAAGCCCTTGTGTTGACTTTTACACACAGCACAACATGCTCGGCCACATCTGGTTTCATGTGTGTAGGACAACATTGCAGCTCACTATTTTCATTTCATATGGGGGGCCGAAAGCACCCTGAGTGTGGGCTTTTTAATTTGCATTCTTCATTTTTAATAACAGCTTCACATTATGTGAGATTACGTGTACTTATGAAGAACCAATTGTATTTTCAACTTGCAAATGGACTCAGGTTCATCACGTAGCATTTTCCCCACAGTCCACAATAATAGCATTTTGTTGTGTTGATGAAGAACGCCCTCATGTTGAATGCTAATACTCACCCACCACTTAATATGACTTCCATCAACAACTTTTTATCTATAGGAATTAGCATATTCCAAACTCAGTGGAATATTAACAGAAACACTCTGGTTTAATCTCTTGAATGGAAATAAAACCGTTATAGTAATGTACAGTATACTTATATAACCATAGGTGCAGGATGCCTAATGATTATATCATTAAATTCACTCCTTCAGTCCCTTCAGGTTTATAGATGAGAATCACTAACATGGTGGCCCACAGTTACAACAAGAAACATTTGCATAAGAGAAACGCACTGCAGTTTCAGAACAATGCAAATAAAAAATCGCCAATGTGCCAAAACAGCTGTTAGCATCACTTGTAACCCTCCTATTGTTTTCGTCCCCCCCCCCCCCTTACTTTGGTGTTCGCGGTCAAATTTGACCGGTCCTGTGTTAAACTGCTATTACATTAACACAAAAAACCATTAATCATCACCAAATGTCATCTAACACCCTTTCAAACTGTACATATTGTATCAGAGTACTGGTACACATGAAGAACTGCAGTAAATATACAAAGAATAGACACTGAACATGTATTGCGCGTGCCAGGTGTGATCCATGTGGGGGGAGGGGCACATCTAGAGTGGCGTGTGTGTGATCTGATCCAGATGGTTACTAATTCCTTTTCTTTATGGCGTTACACCATGGGTGTTACAAAGTTGACTAAATCATCCAAAATGCAATAAAAGTGGTGATCAGCCATTTGATATGTTCAAATGTCTACGGTGAAGGATATCAGCAGTGTGAGATACACACATCTGAAATGTTTAGCTCTGACTCAATCATTGCGAACTTAGTTTCGAAAGTGAGGTCAAAGAAACTGAGGTCAAAGAAATAGTTTTCTTTGACCTCAGTTTCTTTCTACTTTCGTTTTAACTTATCCTTTAAGTGTTTCATGCTAAACAAACCCTCCTGTAATTGTAATCTTACCCCATGGTACATTTTAGTTTTCGCCGAAACTATTCCACTTTTTTAAATGCACATTATATACGTTTGTCTTTCGGCGCATGTTTCGTCAAGTTGGTGAAGATGTTTCTACCTCATATGTGTTTTGGCACTTTGTGTATTCATATCTGCATCATTTCTGAAACTGCATTCACCTAATGGGAATCTTTTGGGCCTCTGTATCGCGTTTGCGTCTGTCGGCCGCCGTAAACACACTCAATATATAATAAGATATATTTAGATGATTACTCATCCCTATACAACTATAGGAGCTAAAACATTTCCCACTCCCCCAGTGAAGCCATTCTGCTGCCGGAGCTTGACGCTCCTAGTTTGGCCTTTGGTCGTCTTAGTGGGAGGAAAAACCCGACAGACTGTGACCACGAGCTTTCTGAAAAAGAGAGCAGGCTTAAGACGAGAAATAGAGATGCAAAAGCCAGCGAGGCAGGCACACAATGAGGAGAGAGAGTGAGTTAGGAGGCGTTGTGATACACAGAGGGACAGAGAGAAAGACTGTACTGTGTCAGGCCACGCCCACTTCGACCTCGGTCTCACCTCCTCAATTCTTACGCTCACACTGACGCAGGACACAAGACACAGGACAATGTGACTGAAGACCACTAAAGAGAAATGTTGTCAGGAGGCCAAGCCTACACTGAATGCTCCTTTACTCACTTCCTTCCTGCTTTTCTTTGTCTTCTCATGTGTTCCGTGTGTGTGTGTGTTTGTGTGTCTGTGTGTGTGTGTGTGTTTATGTGTCAAACAGTCAACTACACAGATTTTGATCCAGAGGTTTGTGTTATTTTGCTGGGTAAGGTTAAGGGTAAGGGTTAGGCGTGTGTTGGTTATGGTTAAGGTTAGGATAAGTCTCCAGGAAATGCATGTAAGTCAATGTAATGTCCCCTGAAGTGATGTATACATGGTGTGTGTGTGTGTGTGTGGTGTGTGTGTGTGTGTGTGTGTGTGTGTGTGTGTGAGTGTGTGGGTGGGTGAGCTTGCCGGACAGACGTCAGTGTGGATGTTGTGACACGGAGCCGACTGGTCCATTTGGATCACTCCCACACAACATCACACCACTGAGGCAACACACACACACACACACACACACACACACACACACACACACACACACCACACACACACACACACACACACACACACACACACACACACACACACACACACACACACACACACACACACACACACACACACACACACACACACACACAGCAGCTATTGTTCCAACGTGCCCATGTGACTGTAGAAACAACGCCTAACCACCACCTCGACACACAGCGACAGCAGATTGTGAGTTCACATTGAGAGCGACTCTTAAAGAAGGCCTCACTCACACGACACAATGTCTGCCAGCTCATTTAAAACGGTGTTGTTTTAAAGTAAACAAACAGTAACGCAATGCATGTAAAACATAATATTTATACACAGTATGATAATTTACAATATTCATAATGGCGGTAGGTGGAACCGGCATCATATTCTAACCTAAGGCTTGACTAAAAGGTAATAAAAAGGGGTAATCTAGTCAAACTAAACTTCAGCAACTTCATTATAAACCATTTGCCAACAGATGCTGTAAAGATGTACATGGTATGATCTTCTGTATATATTGTACGGTGGCCGAACACTCCAACTTTCAATCAAACTACATTTTAGGCTTACAGTGATAGTGACAGTTGGCTAACTTTATAATGCCTAAATGTCAACGAGCGCTCCGGTCCCAGCTGTGTGGCGTCACTTTTGGTGTCCCCCTTTCCGTTGTGTTTTGAGCTTATGCAGCGTTTTGTATTTGCAATGTTTCGTTTCTTTTTTTCTTTTGTTGGGGTACTTTTTAAATGCTGCGTGTGTTGTCAAGTTGGTGATGATGTTTGTTAATTAGCATGTGCTTTGACACATTAATTTGCATCTTTTTAAACTGCAGCTTGTTTCTCCTAATGGAAATGTTTTGCCCGTTGTAACACGGTCGTGCGCCGTACATATTGTATTGCTACTTAATCCAAAGCATGAAAAAACTAAAACGAGGGCCCCTGCACAGTAAATGGACTGTACTTATATAGCGCTTTATCCAGTCTTTAAGACCCCTCAAAGCGCTTTACATACTACATGTCATTCACACCCATTCATACAGAGCAGTGTATGTTACTCTAGAACCTAACATTCACACACATTCACACACCGTTGGCCATCGGGAGCAACTCAGGGTTAAGTATCTTGCCCAAGGATACATCGATATGTTCGCTGCATGGGCTGGGATCGAATCCACAACCTTCTGGTTGAAAGACGACCGCACTCCCTCGCAGCCACAGACGCCCACAGTACACAATAACTTATCAAATATTGGACAAAAAGACTACGGGGTATCATCGATGTCCTATATTATAACCTTTTGTCTATCTTGCAAACTCCTGCCTAATGGAGAAATTACCCTATTGTTCCTCTTCCACTGCCCAGATTGAAAATGGATTGTTCCACCTCATTTTATGTAGGAAGCAATGCTATTAAACGGAAATGTATTTTAGTGTTGTACAATGCAATGTTTAACCTTTATACACCAGTCTGATCCTTAGCTTTGGATGCCATTACTCTCCTGCCCAGTCTAATTCTGCTTTAAATCCAACTCTGGGACATTCACTGACTGTATATTGTCCCCTTTGCATTAACATTCAATAAATACATATTAATACAATAACATCTCATCCTGCTTCAATTTAAGGCGCTATTCTCTGCATGGTCCACGAGACTCTCCACAACACAATGTGCCTTTAGAAATAGACAGTTTCTCATCCATTTATTTTCTTTCTCTAAGTGTTTTATTCCATCCCATATGTTTCCTTTCTGCTTGGCATTGCTTTATCCGAAGAGGAATCCACAATCTTAAAAAAACGATGTGAAAGTGTCAAATTCATATTGTGTTCTCTGGCAGTTTTTATCACAAGTCGAATTTTTCTCTTCTGTTTTCCATCTCAACTTGTATTTTATCCATTATTTTTGGATTCAATTGACTTTTTCAGGCTCTTTTCAGAACAAACAACTTCACTCCATAACGCCTATTTTCTCCTGTACACTCCTTCCTGTTTTGCCTACTATGTGGGGACAATGTGTTAATTATATATTAAATATCATATTCAGCTCTATAATGTCTGTGCTGTCAGAATAATAACCTTGCGTTACAGTATCTCCCACATATGAATGATGACACCCAGAGTGACCCACCCCACAGTTTCCACAACACACACTCTTTCTCCTTTATGTCCAGAAAGCATGACCCCCTCCATCCCTTTCTCTTTCCTCCGTTAGTCTTCCCGCACAAACACTTCACAGAACTGTACAATGGATGCTCTGTAAAGGAGGGAAGCCTGCTTTGTACTGCACTGCTTTGTCTTTGGCCATCATAACACATCTTTCTCCCCTCCATCTTTATGTGGCTTCCTTTTGGAGGAGTGTGCCGGTCCCGGGGGTCCAATATCTGGAGAGTTACGATGTTGGAAAGCCACTGCACTTGCTAAAATTGAACAAAAATCACGGCTGAGGTGGTGTGTGCATTATTTCTCCCGGACGACAAGGGAATTAAGGAAGCATATGCTCCATAAAATACCGTCTGGAAAGAGTAGGAGCTTGTAAGATTGGGTTCAAACTGAGTTATTTATCCGCGTTCACATTGAGTCAGATTTAGCGTCATTCCTCCCTCTCCTTTGTCATCCACCTCTCCCTTTAGATATCTATGTTAACATCAACAGGGCTTACAATGCACTCTTTCTTCCCCCTCCATCTACACTCTGAATCCATGTTCACATCAAATCACATGAGTACACACCTCCCTGTCTGTCTCCATCCATCTGCCTCTCCCTGTAGCAAAGAAACAAGTAGGGGTATTTTGGAAGAATTTGATAAAGGGGCTGGGCATACATTGACAGAAACATCACAAAGCCTATTGTATGTCCTGTGACTTTCTCTGAACTCCAAGTTTTCTTTATCATCTGGAGCATCCATTACAGGAATTTTCCTTCAAAGCTTTGTAGAACTTTCCTACCGTAGCTTCTGCCATATTCAATGCAGCCTTTCCGTTGCTATGATGGGAAAGTTGCCACGAAACGGATATCAGACATGACCGATGCAATCTTTGGATTAGGAAATGTATGGTAATCATCTTGACCCTCAAATTCAACGTGCTTGAGAGGAGGTAGCTTCATGACGATACCTACACACCAACAAAGTTGTATCAGCCGTGGCCGAAATAACCACTCTTACTGGTTTGTACATCTTGTGGAAGTCCCAGGAGGCTGAATTAAACGTGTTTATTGCAGAGGTTTGACTTAAAATTAACATATTTTGACGTGATCTTACTTACTTACTTACTTACTAAACATATCAAATGATGCAGAATTAACTACATACATACATACATACATACATACATATAAAAAGCCTGAATTAGGTCTGTCCGCTTATCGGCAGGCAAAAAAAGCGGGCTTGTTTTCAGTACAGTAAAGGTCTTTAATGACATCCACTTAAACACAGACAGTGGCAGAACTTCAGTGTTAGTATTATTAGATCTCAGTGCTGCGTTTGACACTGTTGACCACAACATATTACTAGACCGACTGGAAAACTGGGTGGGGACTTTCGGAAACAGTTCTAAATTGGTTTGAATCCTACTTAAAGGACAGAAACAACTTTGTTTCTATAGGTAAATACACATCTGAGTTGACAAATATGACATGTGGGGTTCCTCAAGGCTCCATCTTGGGGCCTCTTCTCTTTAACATCTACATGCTACCACTGGCTCAGATAATGAAAAACAACAAAATAAGTTACCATAGCTATGCAGATGACACACACATTTACGTAACAGTTTCACCAGGAGACTATGCTCCAATTCAAACACTGAGTAAGTGCATTGAACAAATCAATGACTGGATGTGTCAGAACTTTCTCCAATTAAACAAAGATAAAACTGAGGTAATGGTTTTTGGAGCCAAGGCAGAACGTATAAAAGTTAGCGCTGAGCTTCAGTCTGCAATGTTCAAAACAACAGATAAACCCAGAAATCTAGGTGTAGTCATGGACTCTGACCTGAGTTTCAACAGTCACATTAAAACAGTTACTAAATGAGCCTACTATCACCTAAAGAACATATCTAGGATTAAAAGACTAATGTCGCAGCAGGATTTGGAAAAACTTGTCCATGCTTTTATCTTCAGTAGACTGGACTACTGCAATGGTGTCTTCACAGGTCTCACTAAACCATCTATTAGGAAGCTGCAGCTGATTCAGAACGCTGCTGCTCGAGTCCTCACTAACACTAAGAAAGTGGATCACATCACTCCTGTTCTGAAGTCTTTACACTGGCTTCCTGTGTGTCAAAGAATAGATTTCAAAATACTGCTGCTGGTTTATAAAGCACTGAATGGTTTAGGCCCAAAATACATTTCTGAGCTACTGCTAGATTATGAACCATCCAGATCTCTCAGGTCTTCAGGGACTGGTCAGCTTTCTGTCCCCAGAGTCAGAACTAAACATGGAGAAGCAGCGTTCAGTTATTATGCTCCAAATATCTGGAACAAACTCCCAGAAACCTGCAGGTCCGCTGCAACTCTGACTACTTTTAAATCCAGGCTGAAGACTTTTCTTTTTGTCGCTGCTTTTAATTGAAACTATTCATATCTTACACTGCACTGTAACTTTTATCCATGTATTTCTTCTTTTAATGTTTATTTTATTAGCTTTTCTTTTTAATGATTTTAAATGCCATTTTCTTAATGTCTTTCATTTTTTGTAAAGCACTTTGAATTGCCTTGTGTTGAAAAGTGCTATATAAATAAACTTGCCTTGCCTTGCCTTGCAAAGATCCAACACAGTCTCACGGCATTTCGTGTTATAGTCACGAAATACATTTAATCTATCGATTCGTGTTCACCACGATTTCCCCATTTTTTTCGTGTCACACAGAACGATTTTAAAAGCAATGTATTTCTATTGGTAGTATGTTTCGTGCAGCACGTCTTTTTGTCCGGTCGGGACTTGAAGACAGAAGCTGTGGGGTTCATAAAAACATGTTCTTACTCAATATCAAGCCACGATTTTTATTTTAAATTGTATAATGTCAGAGTTTTTTTGCTGTC